>BRDA01085658.1:61546-94757 GCA_036984385.1 Crenuchus spilurus
AATAAAATGCACATATTGTCTGAAAGAGAGATTCACACCCCCGTTTCCTCATCATCTACTCCAGTGAATTCAGGTATTATTTGAATAAACCCTATGTGAATAAATATGATATTGGTTTTATTTGACTTTAGCAGTTGTAATGACTGATATTCCCTATTGCCTCTGTTCTAGCCAGGCCCATTAGATCAATGTTACACTAGAGAACAGTACAGTTCCAACCATACAGGCTTTCATTTCCACTTACAAGCTGAAATATGTAAGCTAGAAAAAAATCCTCTGGTTTTTGCCAAGCTGTATCGGTGTAAATTTGTCATTCATATTAGGAGGACAGTCTGCTAACCTAACAGAATAATGTGTTAAAGTAGTTAACACATCACACAACCTTAAGAGCAGGAGTGTAAAAGCCCCAGAGAAAATGGGCCTCTGATGTGGCCAAAGAAATTATGATTGGTGGGGATGGTGGGGTTTTCCTTACGGTGCCCAACTTTACAAAATTCAAACATATGCAAGATATTGGTCCTATATTTTTCAGAAGTTCTGAAAAAAAAACACAGTCTGACTCCAGCAGCTCATAAAATTGCATACATTACAAAATAAAATGGTTACATAAACACAGACCACTGACCAGTCATAGCAACTCAATGTATTCAGTGTTGTTCCACCACATTGGTGAAGTGCAGATGTCTTGCTGGTGTGGATGATGTGAGTTTACAGTCAGTCTGGCCATTGATGAGTGTCAGGGAGCATAAAGCAGTACCGTTGTGTATGGCAGCCATTTCAGCCCTCACTAAACTTCAATGATCCTTGCACAGCCCTGCTGGCATTCCCCTACACCTTGGCACTGCAGGTCCAGCCCATAATGCCAACAGCAACAAACCTTTCTGCATGTGTGACTATTTTTATTATCAGCCTCTCCCTGCGCACTTCCTCAATCCAGGAAAACATTAAGACTTTCTTTCTCTTTCGCCATAACTTTGCTTTAGTCCTTAAAAGAAGCAGTTTAAAATCAAAAGTGTGCAATCAATGGCCCATGACTTGCTTATGTGGTTTCTGACACTGTATAAAAAATTGTGATCTATATAAACAGGCCTACAGTCACGGTATGTGTATTATAGATAAAAGTACATCATCAAATGTTGTAAACTACATAAATAGCAACTGTTTAAACTGTTTAACAACATGGTAAAAGTTGAGGAAAGTACAAATGATGTAGGCATGCCATTTCAATATTTTAACTCATTTTTAAACTAGTTTTTTTATTCAACTTTCTTAATTTGCCAAATTTTCCCTCCCAATGTAGTGGTAGCGAATTAACCCACCCCATCTGCTAGGGGCTCTCCCAATCACTTTGCACTGTCCCTTACTCTAGGAGGGTGAAGACAAGCACAAGCATCCTCTGATGCAGCCAACCACCTCTTTTAAAACTACCGCTGATACACAGTCACTGGGATGCAAACGCATTCAGAGGAAAGCGCAGGATGCCCAGCTCTAATGGACCAATCAGCAGATGCCCAAGTCAGCAGACATTGTAGTGTGAAATTGATGGAGAGAAGATCTATCCTTCCAGAGAGAGCAGGGCCAATTTCTGCTCTCTCAGGCCCCAGCTGTCAACGAGGAGCAGTGTGACCAGGATTTGAAGTCACAACCCTCAGATCATAGTGTCAGAGTTTTAGCCCCCTGAGCCACTTTGTTCAATGTAAATAAACTGGAATCATTGTCTAAAATGAACATATACCAAATTTGCATTAATTAATGGCCTGCATTACATTACATAATATTACATAAAATTATAATATTTAATATGAGCATTCCTGGATATTGATCTATTACTATACTAATACTAGTTCTATGCAGCACCCAGATTCTGCTATTCTAAGACTCTTTATTTGGTAGAGCAACTTTTCCTAACAATGCACTGCTAATGGTACTTCATTTGAAGGTATAAATTACACCGTTTTCAACTAAACAAGCCGCTAAGTGTAGTTTACTGTACTTGTAACCCCAACCCCAATGGCAAGCACATCAGAAACCCTAACAGCACTATAGTCCAGTGCATTAAGATTACAGTAGAAACAACACATCTAACAACCGAACGATAAAGGTTTCCTAACAAGACAAGCAGGACATTACGGGGACAGCACTCACTGAACAAAGTGAATGAGACCAGACCAAATCCCCTTGGAGGGAAACAGTGAGCTGATTGAAGCGAAAAGGAAACATTGGAGGAGCCACTTGGTGAGCACAATAGTGAGGGATTGAGTATCTCCAGAGGCAGGCTGAGAGACTGAGGAACAATCTATTTGGACGTGCTGATAATGGGGCTCTTCTGTCACTGACTCTGTCCCACAGATTACTGAACAAAAGGATTCCTTTAAGCATCAGGACATGTTAAAGTATTCTCTTGGCATGGGCTCTGTAGCTCGATCCACCCGGGGTCAAGTGCCAGCTTAGTAGACTGAATGTAATCTCTGAATTCAGAAAAGTGAATGTAGAAGGAAGTTAGTTTCACAAAAAAATCAATTACTGTATATTTAATATGATGGCATAATTATCAAGAAAGGCATTATATAAGTGTAATAATAATAATAATAATAATAATAATAATATTCATCATCATCTTTAAATAAGCAGATTTTGGTCATGTTTGAAATTAAAGAGAATGATTTAGCATCTAAACACACAGTTTCAAAATGTACAATTCATTCCTCACTCGTACTCAAGGACGAAAGTAAAGCACAAAGACAAATACATCCCAAATACCACTGGAAGCTTGAATCAGAATGGTGACTGACTATGGAGGTGATGGTTTATATAATAACTGATCTTTAACATACACAGAATCACAAGTCATTTGGATTATTCAGTCTGTGTTGGGGATTCTGGTAAGCACTCTGTAAATGAGCTCAACTGGCAGCCAAAGTCACAGAGGAGAAGGGACGACAAAACCGTGAGTAACATGTCAAGTCAAGTCAAATTTATTCATAAACCACATTTTACTATTGACGTCACAAATCAGCTTTACAGGGTTAGTAATAAAACACCAAATCCCAAATCTCCAATGAGCAAGCCAACGGTGACAGTGGCAAGGGAAAACTCCCTCAGAGCTAGAGGAAGAAACCAGACTCACATGGGGGACCCATCCTCCTCTGAACATGGACAAACATCCAATCACGCCTGCAGTGTTGATTTAAGATGATACCATAGACATGTTTTAAGTACAAATGTGAAGAAGCATTCTAAAGTTTAAAGAACCTTCTAATAATGTAAAGGATGGGGTGTCAAACTCTGTTCTTTCTAGGACACAGGTCTGTAGTGTGGCCAGAAGTGATCTTCTAACAAGAATTGATGTCTAGGAACAATGTCAAACTTCTGATGTTGGATTGCACAACATCTGTTTTGCAGGTACAACTGCTACAACCTCCAGTCTGTGCCTTTTGTCCATCTAGAGCAAACTGACAAGACAAACTGTACAAGCTCTGTAGTAAACATTCGTCTCATTCTTCATAATGAATGGTTCAGTTACACCATTCAATGTAGCTCTGCCAGTTTTCAGCACTGCTAACTTGTCCATTGGTTATGGAAAGCTTGTTTTCCATCAGGCAACGGTTTCAGACAGGAAGCTATGTTCAGACAGCAAGCCCAAATCTGATTTCTGGCCCATCTAATTTATATCCAGATTGATTTTTGGTAGTCTGGACAGCTGAAAACCACATCAAATCTGACCCAAGCCACATTTGGATGTGGTTTGACATGCAATTACAATCAGATTTGCACAGATCTGTCTCAATCTGGATGCTCTGGCTGCTCAAATTGAATTTCGAGGTGTCTTTCACATCACTCAAAAGACAAAGAACAACCAATCAAACGCAGAGTGACAGAAGGGCGAGGATCCAAGATGCACCTCAAAGGTTCTCAGGTTGCCAGGTCCTAAAAAAACTCACTCAAAATCTCAAGTCTAAACAGAGATGTTTGAGAAATGTATTATTGCTTATTTTAGTCTTACGCTACACATTTTCAGATCCCTTCACTGGGCTGTTCTAATATAAGAAAGTCTACCTAAGCCATCTCTACTTCTCTATGTTACTATAAGAGCTTCTGGTGGTCACATTACTTTTTAAAATAGTCCAAAAGTCAAAACCACCTCTAAATTTTTACCCACAAGTGCAGTAAAATAAATACTGCAATTTTGCGGGAAAACCACAAACCTGGCAACTTTGAAGCCACATCATGTGCAAGTAACAGTTCGGACAGACATCTCAGACATTTGAGACACAAATCCAGTTTGCCTTCAGTCTGAATGTAGCCTTTGAGTTCCTATAGACAGTCAAAATTCATGAGACAGTCCAATAAATCATATACTCTGTTTTCCCACCATAATAAGTCTACACTCCCACTCACATTTAGCCCAAAATCTCTCACGCTTGATTCTAAATGCTATCATAAGATCACACCTAGCCTCAAAGACCAACATCAGCTTAATAACAATGTCTTCACAAATTTAATTCTGAGTGTGAAGTACAAGGAAACAAACTTCTGCCAGTTTTACACCCCTGTGCTAAACCTAATAAAGGTATGTTCTAGAACCATGTCAAGAACATGAAGGAGCCTTAACTTTTAAGGACTTGTCTTTCTCCAGAAGACAAACAAAGACATATATGATCATATTACACCTACTGTATACTAGCAGCCCTACCTTGGCTGCCAGTTCACTTTAAAATTAATGGCAGTTTTATTGTGCATTGTGCACTGCATGGGATGTCTCCTGCTGAACTAGTTCACCATTGGGAGCCTTAATGTCTGCTGACCAGCTTCTTCTAACAGTTCCCTGGGCTAAGAAGTGGTTAAGCTTGATGGAGCGCTCTCAATGGCGGCCCCAAGGCTCTGGAGTAGTTTCCCTATTAAGATGTTCCTACAGGCATTAAGATTAAAACTTAAGACACAGTTATATTGGTTGGATATGTAAATTAGCTGAAATTATGTTTTTTTTTGTTTGTTTGTTTGTTTTTTTAATTGATGAGCTATGTTGATGTTTTAAGTAATGATGTGTTTTAGTTCTGTCTTTGCCTATTTTTCCTCTTACTGCCTATTGTTCCAAGCTTTGCACAGCACTGGTAGCTTTAAATGCACTACAGGCACACACTGTACTTACTTATGAACTACTAATTAAGTGCAATGAGGAAACGAGACACTTGTCTATCCAGGAAAGAGGGCCCTTTAGAGGCCTGCCGTGGAGAGGAGAGCTCCATTTCCCCCATGTGTGAAGCAGAGCTTTCTGTTAACACCCAGCGCTAAGAAAGACCAGTCATCAGACGGCCTGTCGAGAGCAAAAACTCAAAAAAAGAATGATGCCTGGAAAAGCGCTCAAGGATCCATGATCCTGTTATCCCGATGGCTTTTCCAATGAAAAGACATGGCTCAGACTCAGAACCGTGTGGCCACTGTCAGTTGAATCGAGAGGTTAGACGCATCGCAGCGAGGGATCAGCTCCTGCTGACATTTACAGCTCTGTTTTTAAAAGACTAAACCCTGGGAGCTCCCATCCGCTAGCTCTCAATTTCTCCTCATCCACAGGCAACACACGGTTCCACTGAAATGAGATACTTTCACTGTGTTGTTCGAGCCAGATGATTAAATTGCCCTCAACTGCCTATTATTTTCCTTTTGCTGGAGAATAAAAAGATGGCGACGTCGTCTCCTGCGTTTGAGGTAGCTTGGCCTGCGAGCGGTTTGGACAGGTGGATAAAGAACACAAGCGCAGTGGTGGTAAGTGCCAAATCAAGCTGGAACACGAGCCTGAGGACACCACAGAAAGAAAGAGGAGTTAATGGGGCCTTATTCAGCCCTGACTCTACACTAATGGTTTTACTGAACAACAGAAGAGAAGACAAGCTATACATCGGCACCCAAGCAGGCCTGTAATTTACAACACTGAGTCACTGTCTCCCCCAATAAAGAGGAGTCATGCCACACAAGCAAAGGATTCAGTGTTGACTGGAGTTCTATTGTAGTCAGCTGAACGGGACGATTACGCGATGATTCAGGTGTTGAAGCAAAAAGAATCAAAAGGCCGGCAGCCCCCGAGGGTTCACCTACTTACACTCTACTTAATGTGACTGAACTGATTACTAGGCTGGTCCCCAGCTAAGAATTTATGTCACACAGACCATATAAGCTAAGATAAAACATGAAAGTCATTGGATTATCAAATTTAACAGGTCAAAGGACTTTTTCATTATACAGTCATATCAGAACATTATGACAATCCCTGGTTTGGAATTAACTTGGCCTGGGACATAACAGATGCCACATGACAGGGTTTGATGCATGTATTAATTAGTGAGCACACCAGTCAGTTGTAGCAGTGTGCAGAATGATCATAGGCAAAGGACTGTCCAAAAGGGCATGATAATAGGGTACCAGGTGAAGGAGGGTAGCATCTTTGAAACCACTATCTTTGTGGGACATAGTGGTGTACCAAGAAGGGAAACAACTATGAGTGTATTAAAGCATACAGTCATACAGGTCTTCCAGCAGTGCCACAAATCCCAGTCTACAGGAAATTCTCTTCAGAATTGTGGCTGAAAGATGAAACTGATGGACAGGGACCGCTTGTGGGTTTCACGGCTTGTGAATGAAAATCCAGGTGAGAAGTCGATGCAGGTCCTCCACAACCAATTTCTGAAGGAAGACTCCACAGGAAACTGCATACCATGAACACGTAAAATACAGCAGCATGAAGAGCCTCCTCACATTGTGTTGTCAGCCACAATTCTCATGAGAATTTTCTACATTTTCCAAAAAAAATTAATAAATCCCCATTGGTAGTAGACCTGTATAACCATACGCTTCCATGTGCATGCAAATTCAGCTACTTCCTTCACACTATGGCCTTTGGCACCCAAATACAATCACCCCTTTATGACCATCATTAACATCTGCTTTGTGACATTTTCCTCACAACGTACAAAACATTCACTGCACTGTAACATCTCATCTCAATCTATGAATCCAGTCACACACCCCACGAGTACTTATAGCCTGATCATGAAGTGCCCTTGTACAAAGCACCTAACCACCAACTGTTCCCTGGGCGCCATGGATAGGACTGCCTACTGCTTCAGACACATGTTCTCACATCCTTGTGTGTGTGCGTGTGTGTGTGTGTGTTTCACTGCACAGATGGGTTAAATGCAGAGATCAAATTCCGTTGTGTGAAATCACACTGGCAAAATGTTAAATATAATTTAAAAAACTAATTTAAAGTTTTTGCACATGTTAAACTGTCTAATGCTTAAAAAAAATCACTCAATACTTTTTTTTAAAAAAGTAAGAGTAAAGAAAAATGATACTCATGAAATCTGCATGAATTTGCTCACTACGAGTGAATCTAATCAAGAACCAGGCCAGACACTTCAAATAAAATGATCTAAATGAGCTTTAAAGAGTCATCACAGAGTTCACCTAAAACACTAGTCAATGCATGTTTACACCAGAGTGGAAATGTTCAAATCTGTGAAAACATCTCTGCACAAGCACTGAGGGGCCGAGCTAACTGTGAGAACACTGCACCACACACACAAATCTGAACCGGACCAATTTTCCAAACCGCTTTACGGCGCTCTTCAAAAGGACCTGCACCCTTTGCTTGTTTTTCAGGATTTCAAATCCTGGGTGAGATTATGGGCTCAAAACTCTAAGTCAACTAAACAAACACAGAAACGCAGTTAATAACACAAATACTGTTTCTGCTGATTAGAAATAAACTTCCATCAGCTGCTTGGAATTTAAAGCTTCATAAAGAACAGCACAAACATGGAAATGAACTGAGTGACATGAAATACATCACAAGTCATGTAGAAATAAGCTGGACTAAAAGCAGGGAAATGGGGGCAGTCAGGAATCCTGTTTGAGCATTTCTGTTAAACATGGCTGTCCTCGTAGACTTCATCATCTGGGTTTTATTAATTGGCCAGAGCTGCCTAAAGAACACAGGCGTGTTAGGAGGGTTCATGTGAAATCTGATCAAGCCGAGATGGAAAAGACCGGACTGGTCCAGAAAAACAGCAAAAGCCATGAGTCTGAATGCTGACCAGTGATCTGTGGTCCAGAAGTGAAATTTCACCCTGAGAATCTGGCAGAAAATTACAGAAAGATGCAAGCGTGTGTGTGGTGGGGGGTGGGGGGAGAGAGAGAGAGAGACACAGAGAGACAGAGACAGAGACCTAGGGATACACAGGGGGAGAGAGACAAAGAAAGACAGAGATAGAAACAGAAAGAGATGGAGACAGAGGGCGACAGAGAAGGTGGAAAAGGGAAAAGGAGAAGAAGAAGAAGAAGAAGAATGAAAGTCAGAGTCTGACAGAAGTCTTAAAGAGTAAGCAGAGAAAACAGAACTAGAGTAAGTGAGCTCAGTTCATAAGCCATGAATGATTGCAGAGTAATTAAAAGCAGATGAGATGATGTTTTTCACTCAGTAGACAGTCCCACAGTCTCTGATCTCTCTGTCTGAATGTGATGGATATTTCTTAAAATATCACAACTCAGTTCCATAATCAGTCTTAACCAAAAAAGACAAATTTGTCTTTCCTCCATTTACGCAAACAAATAATGTGATTTAACCCTCCGAAAAGGCTATAAAACAGAGCAATCTGCTCAGGTATGTGTAAACTATCAAAAATGGAAACTAATTTTTTTTAGATCAGTCACAACAAAGATATGACCTTATTCACCAATATAGTCCTATTTTTAAAAAATGATCTTAAATGTCAATTCTGTAACATTACACAACTGTAGAAATTAAGACACTTTAACCAGTAATTTTGCACAAACCAATCAGCACTCAAATGGGAGTAAGTGTGCACAGATTTTGTTCTGGCTTACATTGATGAATGTGAGAATTTTTGTGAAAACAGCATAAGTATATTTTTTAAAGAATTCTACATTTTTCTCACATCCTCACAATAAAAACAACCAAAAATTCATGCAGAGGTCTTCATTTTAAATTTTGCTGAAGTATACTATTATACATATTGAATTCTTTATTTAAGTTCATAATTGATAGGACCCATGTCAAACCAAACCATACTGTTTTCTTGTATTTTATTCACTGATCATCCAGGATGGCACATCAATGCAAGCTGTGGCAAGAAGGTTTGCTGTGTCTGTCAGCACAGTGTCCAGAGCATGGATCAGATACCAGGAGACAGGCCAGTACACCAGGAGACATAAAGGGGACCGTAGGAGGGCAACAACCCAGCAGCAGGACCGCTACCTCCTCCTTTGTGCAAGGAGGAACAGGAGGAGCAGAGCCAGAGCCCTGCAAAATGACCTCCAGCAGAGCACTAATATCCATGTTTCTGCTCAAACTGTCAGAAACAGACTCCATGAGGGTGGTATGAGATTTTGAGTATGATTCCAAATCCAGACCTCCAAGGGATAATAATTTTGATTTACATTGATCATTTTTGTTATTTTGTTCTCAATGCATTCCACTATGTAATAAATAAAGATTTTCAACTGGAATATTTTATTCATAGAGATCTAGGATGTGTTATTTTAGTGTTCCCTTTATTTTTTTATGCACTGTATGTACAGCATGGGAGTGAAACGTCTGATACTTTAAAAGTGTTTACATTCTACATCTAAAGCTCATTTAAACTAATTTTACATTTCTATGACATGGACACGTTAAAATTCTTATCTGTTACCTGCATCTACACAACAATACTTCATGGATAAATAAAGCATATTTTCCTTCAAATGTGTGGGCATCAGATAACCGAATATGGAACAATACTGTGCAAGTTCTGACCATCACATCTTGCATCTGAACATGTTCTGGGCATGCTGATGATTGAATGCAGCCATCAGCAACTCCAGGACTCTTTATAGTACCAGTATGTCTGTCAAACCTCTTTGGCTGCAACACTGAGCCGTTTCATCTGCTGGAAGATGTTATCAGTTGTCTGCGTGCTAATGGTATTTTCACCAAACGCAAAACCCCAGATGCTATCTTCAACCAGAAACGGGGATAACCCTCATCATCAAGGTGGCTTACTGATGGTAATTTTATCCCAATGCCTGGGTTAAAACAACAGTGTCCATCTCGTAAATACAGGGCCTTGCCTTGAAGTTTGTGCCATAAAGCAAAAGGTAAAATGCTCAAAAATGAAAGAAAGAACGCACAGTCACAGGGCAGAATGTCTACTAAACTAAACTGCTGTATAATGCAATACACATGTTTAAGGGAACAGCATATGATTAAAAACCTGCAAAAAAACAAATACATACTTATAATTAGCCTAATGTACTGCTGGTCCACTACTATTGGAGTGACTTAAAGGGTTGATATTCTACATTTTTCTTGCTCTATTTCCTTTTTTGTTCACTTATATGTGTGTGGTTTAATATATCAAATCCAGACATAATTTTTTGTAAATTACCATTTTCATACCCGTCTTTATTCCTTTGAATGTTACTGTGGCTTTAAGACTGATGTATGCAAAAGACCTCTGTTCTTATTGGCTACCATGCATCATGCCTCTGACTCATTCAAAAAGCAGTACAAAATACTAAAATACTCCTTAAAACTTCAGCAGGAATGGGCAGGCCTGGACTGAATTGGTAGAGAACTTGATATTTATGACATTACAGAAATCTATCCAGTCATCAATCCATCATCTTATCCTCTTAATCATGATCAGGGTCACAGTGTGTCTTCTACCCCTTCACCGAGTGCAGGACAGGGCTTTACACTAGAATAGTTAAATCCAGGACAGGGTGCCAATCCCACAATGAGTGTTTAAACAGGTTTTGGTCCCCACAACGTGGCATAAACCTGGCGCGCGCACACACACACACACACAGGTAGTACTATATTAGTGAAGACATTCCATTCACTTGTGTAATACTAAAAAAACCCTTAAACTTAACCTTAGTAACCAAAGGTTCTGCTCTTTAATTTTTTCCAAAAAAAGTTTGCATCAAAAATGGTACATTTCTTGTGAGGACCAGCAAAATGCCCCCACTTTTACAGATCTGACATGTATTCATATCATTATGAGGACTTTCAGTCCCCACCATGGAGGAATACAAGAACACACACACACAAACAATTTAGAGTACCCAATTGATTTCCATGGTTTTACACTGTGGGAGGAAACGGAGGACCCCGGAGGAAATCCACAGAAATAATTAATTAAAAACAAGTTGTTTACATATATGTATGTTATAGTTATTTATATTATATATTTTAAAAAATTCAGATACACTCATCAAAGTATGATATTTTATTATTTTTCCATTTTGAAATGTTAATTATTTACATATTACATACAACACATTAAAGAGAGGAAATGCAATGGGTCCTTTAAACTCCATCAACAAAAGGCAAGTTCAGCAGAGCAAAGAAAGCATAAAAGATCAAAAGTGTTGTTGCAGTGGTGTACTCTAATCTGCTTGCTCTACAATTTTCTCCCACAATCCTCCTCTGGCCTCCATCACTAAACTATGATTAGCAAGGCATCTGTGCACTAAGAACAGCAGACGTCCCGCTTGTTAAAACCTTTGCTACATGCATGTCATTTCCGGCTAAAACAACTTTAACTAGTCTGTGAAAGCAAACACTGGAAATATGAGGCAGGAGCAGTTTGGTGTGAAGAAAAATATGAAATATGTGCTTTTCACCAGAACATCACAAACACGGTGGTGGTTTCCCTCTTCATAAGAGAAAATGTCACGTTCCTGCATGACGGCATTAAGAGTAATGCTCTATAAAACGGAACTTTTTGTCATTTTTCTTAAAAACTGTTAGCATCAAAAGGATGAGAGGCAAGAAGTACATGTGTTTGGATCCAGAGCCATTTGTTCTAATTAACTGGGAGAGGAAGTAGAAAAGACCCTAAGGCACCAGGAGGAAAAAATATACACAACCATGCAGAAAACAAAGCTGCTCATGTTGAATGCAGTTACACACTTGGGGAAGTATGCACCATCCAACATTAGACAGTGTCCTGCATTTGTTTACGGGCTAAATTAACAGCAGACTGCAGAACGTTGCCTAATGGCTCATTAGAACACCAAACGGCTCAAACAGCACCTCAAAACATCTCCTCACCACATGTGGAAAGTGGAAAATGGATGGATGGATGGAAGTGGCCATTTGTGTCAAGAGGAAACTTTTCTTTTTTTGAAAAGAAAGAAAGAAAAGCAATAGTGGCATATTAATAAACTGCATTAGAAGAAAATAGATGTGTACCACAAACTGTTTTAGATATTTTAGGTGTTGGCAATATGGTCCAAATTAAACATTGCAATATTTAGAAACTGTTTTTATACTGATCGATACACATTATTTTGTGTGTAGGGTAACAATAATACCCTCATAATTTTTATAGTGATAAAACAATGCGAGTGCTAGACCATTTTCCATAGAGAACTTTATTTGAATAAATGTTAACATTAGCAGACAATTTTTCTTTAATACATTTTTTTTTCTTTCCATGCTCAATTATCCTATTAATAATTTAAAAAGTGTTATGAATACTCAAACCCTGGCTAATACAACATAAAGTAAATGAAAGATGTACTAATTCATAGGCCGTTAACCAGATTCAACAAGTTTGCAGCTTGTTTGACCACTGGCTAGCCGATAAGCATCGTAAACTGAATTCTGTGCTTTGCAGCCACACACAGTTCTTCACAGTGAATGAAAGACAACAAGCTTCAATGTGCAGTATCTTTATTCTTTATTTTAATAAGATTTATACCACAGCAATCACCCCACTGAATCTTAAGAAGCTAGCAAAGCCAAAGAGGCTAAAGCTAATGCTAGCGAGAGTACATAGCCAGGTACAAGCTAGTGACCTCTGCTGTCTTTCTTCAGCAATGAAAAAGAAAAAGTTTGTCTTATAAGAGCATGTAATGAGATTTGAGAATGATAAATTAAAAGAGAAAGTCAAAATCAGAATCTGTAGGTCAGCTAAAGAAACTGCATTTGTTGGATCTCTAATGGAAACGTGCTAGTGCCGTGGTTTTCAACATGTGAGCCATGACAAGCAATCCTAAATTTAGTTTAAAGTGTGGCACAATGCTGTATCAATTATTTGTAAAAACAAAACATTTAGGAGCTTGTTGATTGGACAATACAACCATTAACACAACCAGGATAGCAAGCTAGTTAATATTACCACAAGTCTCAGTGAAATGTTTTGCTTGTATTGCATGAGTTTTACCCAGAAGGGTTCAACTGTTAAAAACAGGGTCTTTCAAAAAGAATGACCCTGAAGATTGACCATCTACAAGTGAAGTAGCCACTATATCTCTGACTGAGAAAACAAAGCAACAAATGAAATATAGCAGAGCTTCAAAAACAGAACATTAGCAAAACAAGCTCAGAGTTCTTGTCAAATGAAGTTTATAATCCAAACAAATGGTATGTGTCAGGTTGATCGAATTCAATGTTGTGGGCTGTAGAATATTTTATGGCAGGTTAAGTGGTGGATATGGTTAGTTGGAAACCAGTGTTGGTGTTCATTTAACCCACAGATTGTAATAGCAGTCAATTTAGCTGTAAAGAAATCAGAATTGACCATAATAAGTCAAAAAGTGTGTAGGGTCATCGCGATACCAGACTTTTGATTCCGATATCGATATCAAGTGTAGAATCATGATTACATCATGGTACTCAATACCAAATCTGTTCTTGATATAAACAAGAAACTCATCATTGTCTTAATCTCACAATGTTTTTGATACATCACGGACACAATTCTATATTTTTACAGTTTAACTAACACATCTGTTCTTTTTTAAATGTAATTTCTGTAATCCATACAGAACTCTACAATTGTCAAAGCAATTCAGCAAAATATGGTGCCAAAATAGTGCAACTATTTATTTATTTATTTTTACAAAGCATTGATAATATTGCATATTAGAGTATAGAACTGATGGTCAAATTTAAGTATTAAAAGTTTCAATACGTAGTAAATTGGTGCACCCTTAATTAGTACAGTGTTCAGTGCAAATTATGGTGAACAGGAATGATTTGCACTGTGTGCAATTTATAATAAAAATCTCAAACATATTTTGGCACATAATCTTCACTCTACAACAGGCATGTTAAATATTTAGTTTTAAAAATGTGCAGACTAAAACAACCATTACACTTTAGAATGTGGTAAGAATCACTAGTGTCAGCAGCTTCAGAAGTATCTCCATGTTTGTTAAAGCAAAGAATTTCTCAAAGTTTTAAGAAAGAAAACACAGCTTTTAGAGACAAACATATTTCAAATCCCAAGACTGCACACACAAAAGTATTCACAAACATTGCATTAATTCCTTCAGCCCTCTTAATAAACGAGTAAAGAATCACTACACAGTGAACCATCAACAATATCTTAGGACGTGTTGAGATGTTACAATAGTATTTAAAAGGAGTTCATTTGAAGTTCAACAGAACCAAACCATCTTGGTCCCAATACCTAAACGCCATGACCGCCAAAGTTAAACAAAAAATATTTCAACCTCTTCTGTCAGCGCTGAACGTAATTGGAGGCCACTTCGAGCACATTCCTGGCTGAGAGCGAGGAGTCCAAAAACTCACTCTTCAGTTATCACTTTCTTTGGCGTTGAGTACATAGCCCAGCTCTGATCTGGCCCCTCCTCCGCCACATGCCTCCTGGGACTGAGCACAAGGCCTCAGTACCATCTGATGAAATGCCAGGTTCTCCCGCTCTCTCTTTCTGTCCCTCAAAAGTGAACACCTGGACCATTGAAGGCTCAGCGTGGTGTGGACAGATACGTGATGGACACATAAAAGCTCCTCTGTGCTCCATCCGCCTTTGGCTGACATCCATAATCCCCTTCACTTCTCCAACAGCCACAGTACATGATCCTCTACACATCCTCTATTAATTAACATTATACCCCAGAGACAACAAATACTCTTTTCTGTTTGGCTGGAAGGTGTCTTAATTCTGAAAGAAAGTTTAATAACTGTTCTATATAAATACTCTAGAAACTCTGAACGGTAACCAAACAACCACAGTAAACATCCAGTGACAACCTGAGATAATTACAAGTTTACAAAAATTCAGACATTTGTGATTTTTTTAGATTCCTCCTGTTTTCTTTGAATACATAAATACACAAAAAATTTGTGCCATCGATATAAGCAGGATAACTGTCTTTAATGTGTCCTGATACATGAAATTAATGGACTTGGTTGAGGAAACTCCACTCTGCGTCACATCACAGACTTCATTGGCTCATCCTCATCCATTTAATTTTTTAAAACCGTACACCTCAGCAGCTTTTATCCCTCAACAACTGCAGTACACTTTAATTTTGTTACAGTTCTTCAGGACACTTGTCAATGCATTTTGTAGCCTCAAGGAACAGCATCACCACAACTTGCTTAGATTCAGTTGTGGTACAATTGAGATTTTCTAACCAGTGAGGTTACTTGACAAAAAATAATAAAAGTTCAAATAAATTGACTAGAAATTAAATAACTGATTTAGGTAATCAATGTAATGAAACTAATAAGAAGTGTAAAGCACATTCAAATAAACAAAATCTATTTCAATTAGAAGAAATTTCCATTAATTGGCCTACAAATAAACTGCAAATACTTTAGTCAGCAGTTCACCTCCAAAAAAGTTACGCTGTCCACAAAAGCAAAAAAAAAGTTCATTCTTAATTGACATCATTTACCTTTATATAATAAAGCACAATACAGGGCAGCCAATGAGAACAAAGATCATTTACATACATCAGTCTTAAAGGCACAGTAACTGAAAATAGATAAACAGACAATGGAAAATGTGTTTTGAATTTTACAACATAAAATCACTCAAATCAAATTAAAATGTCAGAGAAACAAATAAAATGCAAGAAAAACACTGGACATGGGCCCTTTAATACAGACGCTCTCTCAGAGCAGGCCAAACCTGAGGTGTTGCTGATATTATAGGTGAGATGCGAAGAGAAGGAGGCAGAGGAGGTTTCATGAACTTTCTTGCCTGAGTGAACCTGAAGAGCTAGCCATAAAAATGCTAATTCATCATGAAAATGTGAAGTTTTGTCAAAACTCTCTGAGGAAAAAAGTTCAACTCCACTTACTCTTAAGATTTCTCGTGCTTTGTGTGCATTTGCTTTATGGTTGAAGGAAAATGAAGAATGTAATTCCACAAAAACTGAGCACTCATCACTGTCCATAGTCATTTCATTAAAAGATGAGCTTAAAAAAATTAAATAACATAACATGATGTATAGTCAAGGGCCCAAGAAGCCACAAATCATGAGTGTATCTGAGTGAACGAGTAGTAACGTCTGTTTCCATACTGCTGCAATTATTAACCAGCCAAGTGCTGCCAAAAGGATCTCATAAAGCATATCTTTACATCATAGTCATCGATCAAGCACTTACATTTCCCTTTCAAGTGTTTAATAATCTGGGTCAAGTGGACATTTGTTCCTTGTCAAACCTTTTTGAAGCCAGTCCTGTTCTTCCTTTTATCCTCATTTGCAAGTCACACCCATAAACGGCCCTTTCAGCATACCATTCCACATCCCTCGCCCTGCCATGGAAAAGATTACCAACTCCTCCACACTCACACATGTCCAACCAACTCCCATGACGTTACGCCCACAGTCCTTTTCATTAGCATCTAACAAGGCACTGGATTACAGACAAACTTATTTTAAAGGGCCCATATCATTGCAAATCTAAACTTTTTTAGAGTAGTATGATACCATTCACTCCCAAGACTATACAGTACATGTAAAAGTTCCTCTCCAAACATTTGAACATCATGAAAATACTGTTTAGTTCAAAAAGTAAACTTTTATTTTCTATTCATTACACATAACATTTCAAGTCTTTTTAGTTTTAATGTTGATAGTGTTTCAACTTAAGATTCTAATAAAGGGGTAAGTTGAAACACTATCAACATTAAAACTAAAAAGACTTGAAATGTTATGTGTCATGAATAGAAAATAGTTTACTTTTTGAAATGAACAGTCTATTTTATGTCTGTATATCTGCATATACCCATAAAAATACTTCTATTTAATCTATATTTATATCAAGCTGCTACACTGGGTAAAACTGGGACCTTGGGAATGGAATTTTGTTCCACCTCATGTACTACATGTGATGTGAATGGCAATAAAGCTTCCTTGTATCCTTGTAATAATTTGAGATTTCTGATTTTCATAAGCTAGACGTCAAACAGATCAACAGTGAAACAAGCATGCATTGAATATAAAATATAATTAACTTTTTCACAAATATATATATTTATTTATGGCACTGCTGCAAAATCAGCCCATTTCAAATCCCTGCTGTCATGATGTCACCAAAACCAATTAAATTACATATCCCGATCATCTTGCCCTGTAAGTGCTTAGTCCTGCCCCTTTCACACTGAGGCATTTCAACCTGGACCACTTTTTAAATGACTTGCCAATTAGAACAGAGCTCATTTGCATATAACTCTTATTAAAGGCACAATAACAAAAATATCTTGGTTTATTCAAATGCATAAAGAGAGGATGGGAAAGAGGGGAAGAAAAAAAATGTAAGATATGGGCCCTTTAAAAGAGTCAGAAAATACACCAGCTAAATAATTGTTTCCTCTACGGAACACCTCTTGTGGTATTTATGGACATGCACGACCAGTTTTCTGGGTCTTTTGCCCAGCAGGATGTTTGCAATTACACTTACAGCAATTCAGGCATCTTTGTAATCAGTCCCTTACCCACACTGAGATGCATAGGGGTAAACATGAATAAACATATAGGCGCTGCTTTTACAAGCCCAAGCTGATTCAACACAAAGTCCAAAGATGTTGTTTAACGGCCTCGCCAAAAAGTCAAGACGCAGTTATAGACTGAAGTGATTGTTTGAAGCCAGCAAGCCATCTCGCCAAATATTTCTCCATCATTAACTGAGAAAATGAGGCCAAAAAAATGATGCTCGAGTTTGAAAACAAATGTGAGATTTCTTGCTGATGTATTGGAATAACAATCATTATAAATTACTGGACTCAAGTCCAGTTTCCACTTTCAACCACAAATGAACAAATCGGAGTGAAATGCAGTACTATAGCTAATCTTACCAAGAAAAATAACCTTTCAGAATCTCTCAGGATGCAAAGAACGTCTTCAGTTGCATGGATATAGAGGTACAAACTGTCCATGGGAATATATCATGATATGCAAGGCGGTTTCTAGAGAAATTGAAAACATAGGACAGTTAATGCTCTCTAGGATTTGGCATAGCTTTGAAATCTCATTGAAATTGGCACTGCACTGAAATTTGCTCACTGAATTGTGTTTTGCATAAATACAGATCTGGAAAAATCCATCACAGGACATTAGAAGTACCTTCACTTTAGTAGGCTATGGCACCAGGGATAACGATGGGGTCCAATTTTCCAACAGGAGGCAACCACATTAATAATTCCCTAGCATATTGTGCTGAACATGCTGCACTACTGGCGGGACTTCATGTCAGAAAACGACCGTGTCAGCTCTACAGACAGTCTTGGTGACCACCAAGCTACTGGTTCTTCCAGATGGAAAACGATTAGTCTAATGCAGCTAGTCTTGATATGACACATTGTTTGCAATATCTCAACATATAAATGAAAGCTTATCATTAGTCTTCCACACGCCCTCCAAGGACCACTCGTTAGAGAACCAATGACGTTCCAATGTTTGCGTATGAAAAAATCTGGCTCATGTTAGTGAACCATCGCCTCGTGCCTGTCAGAGGCCAATTATAACTGGACTGATGTAAGCCATTTCTACTGTAGCCCCATTTATCACCCACTCAGTGTTAAAAGCCTGATAACCTTACAACTCCCAGCAGCTTTTAAAAAGCATGGCATGCTCTCCAGTCCTCTTGCCTTCACCTTGACATGCAAACATTTTCTGGCTTTTGAAGTCAGCTACTTTCTAATTCACTTCTAAGCTGATATCCCATAAATCGGAGACATGTAACTATCTAATCCTGCATGATTTAACACCAGACTGAACCTTCTTTAAGTACGACAGGCAGAAAACATATCCTAAAGCCATAAAAGCCTTTTGGGCTGCTTGAAAGCGCTCTTAGTGGAGGCATAACGTAAAGTTTGAGAGGTTTATAAGGGGAGGGAAAAACTCTCCAAAAAAATAATAAAATATGCTCGCTGTTGATTCAGGTTGATCTCTGGGTCCACTCAGTTCTGAAGGCTTTAGAGTTTATTCGTGGGCTAGCGTTGGGTGGCCCTTGGAAAAATGTCACTTTATGGGTTTAACATGGAGTCTGGATGAATTGGGGTCCTTAAACTGTCAGAGGAAATCTTCAAGTACTGGAGTCAGCAGAAATTCCACAGACTTAAGTCATCCAACAACAGACCATGAAGAAGAAGAAGAAAAAAAGAACCAAGGGGAAAAACAACGCTAGAATAGACCATGTTTGGCACACTCCATCCCAGCTGTCAGTCACTCTGTTAAACATACGCCTGACATAAAAAGTGAGGCGTCATAAACACCAGTGACGGACACAAATGTGTATAGTTTGAGAAAGCTGTAGAGTGAGAAGGGAGGACTTGACCTTGGTGGAGCGTCAAATTTTTCTGCAAAGTTCCAGGAAAGTGCTCATAAATCTCAGCACAGGTTGCTTCTTAAAGAAAATCAATGACGTGTTGGTTTATCCACCACAATCAAGACTCCCACAATAGGCAAAAAAACAATCAATCAAGTCCTGTTGGTTAAACAACAAACTTCTGCTTCTTCTGAAGCCTGTAATCCAAGGGCTCCTCCACGCCAACAAAGCTGCCTCCGATTCATCTCGTTTCCGCAGTCGCCCCACCACTCTTTTCCCTACCTCATCTCTTCATTAAGGCGTCTTTCAGCGCTCGCCACATGTGGCAGATTATCTAATGACGTGTCGCTGAAATCTCGTTTCCACCAGGGACTTCTTCATGGTGCAGGACGTTTCTTCACCAACCTCAGGTATGCTTCAGACACCCTCGCTGATTTAGCTCTCGGTGCCAACCTTGGCATACTGAAGCTCAGGAAGAAAATAAATATAAACTGCAAGTGCAGCCTTGTTTTGATTAGAGATTCTTTGGTATGGTCCCAGGGCTTAATAACGTTAGAAAAACATATTTCCATTTCATACACAACCGCTGACCACAGCCCTCTTAACTGCAGTCTTCGGAAAGCCTACTAGTTGGAAATGCCTTTTATCATCCTGACATCTCTTTCCAGGGATAGCGTCAGAAGCTTTATTAACTACACAGACTGTGCTGCTCAGTACACACTGCTGGAAGGATCCAGTCAGGCACTGATACTCACAGATTCTTAATCATACACACTAGGGATTTACCAATTCTGGGGCTGATACTGATCATTATTAGTAATCAAAAGACACATATAATGAGTGGCTCAGCAGGCTAAGACGCTGACACTATGATCAGAGGATCGCGAGTTTGAATCCCGGTAGGTTGTTTGCCATCAACAGCCGGGGCCCAAGAGAGCAGAAATTTGCAGTGCTCTCTCTGGGTGGGTAGATGGCGCTCTCACTCTCCCTATCACTCACACATTGCAATGTCCACTGGCTCAGGCGTCTACTGATTGGTCCATTCAGAGCTTGGAATCCTGCACTTTCCTCTGAGCGCGTTGGCTCCCCAGTGACGGTGTATCAGCGGTAGTACAAAAAGAGGTGGTGGCCGTATCACACGCAACGGAGGAGGCTTGTGCTTGTCTTCACCCTCCTAGAGTCAGAGACAGTGCAACGTGATGGGGAGAGCCCCATAGTGGATGGGATGGGCTAATTAGCTACTACCACATTGGGAAGGAAGGGGAGAAAATTGGCAAAAAAAAAGACGCATATAACTAATACTTGGGTCTGATATTCAATCACCATAAATTTGATATATAAAGGAAATAAATAAAATCTGGACTCAAACCGCATCATAACTTTCAACTAAGGCTTGGAAACACACACACACACACATCTCAAGAAGGGTGAAAGTCATCCAGTGTGCAGCCGGCTCACTTCAATTCCACCGCAGTTGCCTTGTTTGTCAGCAGCTTGTAATTACCGTTAAATAGAGAACAAAGGCATATTTAATGCCCGTTTTATGCATTTCCACTGACCAGGCCGCTCTCATGGTCAGCTCACACAACACTTTGATATATAATCCCTTAATGTGGACTCCATGAATCTTGGCCATGCATATCATTTCATAACAAAGGCAGACAGCCATTCTATCGATGAGGCCATTCCCATGGTTAAATTAGTATATCCAAAAAGTCTTAAAAGATCAACCGCCCTCTCCATGGCTTTCTACTGCAAAGCCTCCGCCGTGGCCCAGGGCATCCAGCGCTTTGAAGATTTCCCCCATGCCCTGGTCAACACTGGATTAACAGAGTGAACTCTGGCTAACTCTTCAACCATGTCCAGTTCTTCTCAGTTTGCTTCAGTTCACAGCTCAGAAAGAGCAGCATTGGTGATGGGGGCAGGCAGACGTCGTAAAAAAAAAAAAAAAAGTGGACAACCTGCACTTTTTCTTCTTTGTTCCATCATTCCAAAGGCCGTGTGACAACTTACTCCTTCATAAATCAGGCCAAAGTAGCCTTCTTTGTTGGCTCTGCCTTGAGCCAGTCAGAACCTGTTTTTTAAACCAGTGGGGGGGATTTCATATGTACTGTAAATACACCCCAGATGTGCTCCCCCAGCAGATCTGTTATTAAACTCCTAAACTAATTTGATCATTGCATTAGTGAGCAGGACCCCTTCAGAAGCATGGTGAGTGTGCTTCCACAGGGGGGGGGGAACTCAACATCAATCACTCTGACTAGCTGTTATTGTTCAAATTTGCCTTGCTGAATTAGTGCTGTGCATGTTGGGAAATTGGAATGTCATGCTTGTACACTCACAGCATCATACTCGTGGGTAGAGCCACTGTTTTACTGCAGCGGTGACAAGTGTGACTTCATTTCTAGACTTTAAAGTGGAAGTTCAACCTTATGTCACATTTGAGCACAATTTGCCTGATTATAGCCCAACTCAGATTGGATTAAAACGAGGTCCTGCGGTCAGTTCTTCTTTTACAGGAGCTCCTCTGTGTTTTTATTTACACCCAAATACACAATGTCAGTTTTTTATTCTCAATCCTCTGAGAAAAATACAGACTGATTTGCTGTATTTAGTCCTGGATAAAAATCTCAGATGTGATGGAAAAAAAACATTTTGTTTGCTGCTACTAGCAATTTTTGATCTTTTACAGTGCAGATCCACCAACAATGTACACAAAATCACTTAATAATCTCTTTGGCTTGGATGGACTTGGTCTACTTGGTGTCAACACTCTACCTGGGAGAAATGTATGTGGATGGTAAAAGTGAGGCTTATTAAAGAGGTGATTATAATCACAGCTACAAGTCAGTGTATCACAGATTTGTTATTAAATACTGTTAAAGTAATGTAACTACATTATTTATATTCAAGCTGATAATATAACAAGCAGATACAATCCCAGAAACTCCCTCCTGTAGTTATTTTATTGTTGTTGGGATGCAGGATGTTATGCCATGGCCTGGGTGTTAGGGATCCTCCGGTCTTGTAACCGGAAAGTCATGACTAAAGTGCCTTTGAGCAGGGCACCTAACCCCCAGCTACTCCCCGGGCACCATGGATAGGGCTACCCACTGCTTTGGGCACATGTTCTCACAGCCTAGCGTGTTCATTAGTGTGTGTTTCATTGCACGGACGGGTTAAATGTGGAGGTAAAATTCCGCGGTGTGCAATCACGTCGGCAAATAAGAAATTAAATAAACAGGGCTAATGCACATGAGTTGATTTTAACATCAATTTCCTGATAAGTGTTGTGGTGGAATCACTATATTGAGAGCACGAGCCGTGTACATTTTGTCTGGCATATTTAGGATGTTTTTAACAAAAAATGTCTAAAAATATGTGCATAACAATCATGCCAACAAATCAGCACAGTCAGCAAGTCAAATGTGAAATAGTGACTTTTAGTCCTTAACTGTATAAAATCAATCAGCATGAAAGTATAACAGCCCACAGCAAACTGAGTGATGTGCAAACACATTCCATTAAAGACAGGAGGGCTTAGTGTAAAATAAAACATTCCCATTTTAAACATACACCACTTAAAAGTCCTTTGTTTGGCTGTAATACAATTGCTTGTGGGTTCAAGGCCTGTTATTAGCAAGTGAATCAATTACCATCTCAATGGACCTGCTTGAATATGCCTACACCTTTCTGATGGGGCCCCCAAGTGTGTTGAACCTCCTGTGGTCAGCCACAAAGTCACCCCCTGTGGTCCCAGCAGTGAGGTGGGCACACATTGATGTGCTGATTCAGCTCATGACCCTGCAGAGACACTGGAGGGGCTGCTTTGGAGGCTTAGGCTTGAAGCTTTGTTAACCAGGTGAGCCATTTCACTGCTCTGTGCCAAAGCTTTGAGAGAGAGAGAGAGATTAAAGCTTCTACCCAGCCCCCAGTGAACATCATACCAAATGGCACAAAAACAGTCCAAACAGGAAGCCTCTCCATGGGGAGGTAAGTGAATTAGTCTAACAAAGGTGAGATCACGTTCAAATAGGAGTCTGATCACCTTCTGCTCTGGAGGAGTCCTCTAAAGCCAAAAGCTACAGAATATATACAGTAAAGGTCTGCATCCACTCTTCTCCATCAGCAACAAGCGTGTAGAAGCACTTACCTGAACTTCTCAACGTGAGCAAGGCCAGAAGGAGCGTTTTCACGAGATCAATCCAAACTCCACGAGTAATCCTAGTGATAAACATCCTCGCAGGGCAGTGAGGCTATGGACAGGGCATCCACACAGGTACTCTGGCTGGTATACAGAACAGAGCGCTCGTCTCTGAGAGGAAAGGGAAGCCGAGCTCACACGTGCAGTGAGTGAAGCTGGATTTGACTTTGCAGAGGAATGGCGCTCATTACGCTCAGCCCTCGACCTGCTCTGGTCCTCAGCTCTCCTAAACTGTCCTGCCTGGAGAGAGACTTCACAGCTCATGACGTGGGATGGATCTTTCCCAGAGGGAGGGAGAGCGGCACAAACTGGGACCTTCACAGATGAAGACAAGGCGCCACCTAGAGGTCACTGCTCACATTGACTGACTCAGACTTCACTGATACACAGACACTACTGTCTGTAACTGTACATCTACAAAGTGCATCTATATGGCCAGAAAATGGACAATTAGTGTAGATACAAAGAAGTGGTCATAATCTTCTGTGCAGAAGTTAGAGCACCCTCAGTTAAACTATATGTTCTAAACATAAACATTGACCCGTCTTCTACAGAGAATAAACAGCAATGCACACATTTACCTCTTTATCTGCTGAAAAATAAACAGAAATTCTACAAAATGCTCAATTTTACCCAAGGTGTCCAGACTATATCTATACAGGTGCATCTCAAAAAATGTGAATATCATCAAAAAGTTAATTTATTTCAGTAATTCAGTTCAAAAAGTGATTATATATGTGTGTGTGTGTGTGTGTGTGTGTGTGTGTGTGACCCCGACAGGGAAAAACCAGGTCAAAGTCATTTTTTTTTTTCAAATTTGTGTTTTTTAAAACAACTTTTTTGTGAATTTAAGTTTTGTTTTTGATAAAAATATGTTCTACAATAGATATCTGAGACTATTATCTTTCATTTACAGCAATAATACTGAGTGGCTAAGTTTTGTCGCTAATGTGAGTCACACGATATTGACACGATATCTCAATAAGTTGCCCAGTGACTTTGGCCTGGTTTTCCCTGGCGGGGTCACATATATATAAGAATATGAGTATATCCACAGTACTGGGAATTCATATGGTTTTCATGTAACTTACGCAAATTATAAATTCTATTTAATGGATATAATTGATGGTATAAATTGCATTAAATGAACACATTTGATCATCTTCTGTCATGTTAGAAGGTTTTTGTTTTCTAAATTGTATATATTTGGTGTTGAATTGGGTAACTTTTTAGATTGTGTAAGTTACAGTTTCCATTTAACAGGCACAAATCAAATACTGTAGGTTGGACCATCAGGAATGAGATTTATGCCCAATGCAGACTTGTGTCATACAGAGGTTTGTGCCATAATGATAAAACTGTAATGTTTTTAATAAACCACCAAGTTTATGCACAATGGAAACCATGTAACTAACAGAATCTAAAGCAAAGACTTGATTCTTGGCCAATTTTCAGAAAAAAAAAAATAGTAAAGCAATAGGAGAGATCTGATGTCGGAGTGTCCCATTGTTGGGTCTGGTGTCTCTCATATTCCTCTTCACAATAGCTCATAGACTCTGTGGGGTTAAACCAGGTGTGGGTACTGCTGGCAATGTGGGCAGTGCCAAGTCCTGCTTCATAAATTAAATTCACATCTCCATAAAGCTTGTCAGTAGATGGAAGCGTGAAGTGCTCTAAAATGTCATGGCACATGGCTGCGCTGACTTTGAAATTGATATAACACAGTAGACCAACACCATTTCTCCTCAATACATCACTGAAAGTAAATTTTGCATTTTATTTTGAAATCAAGGTCCCAGAGTCTGGAGGGAAAGTTGAGAAACACACACAAGCAAGTGCCTTGAGGTCTAGTGTTAAGTTCCCACAATCAATGATGGTTTGGGGAGCCTTGTTATCTGCAGGTGTTGGTCCAGATTTAGAAGAGAATTTAAAAAAATGCAACCTGTCCATGTTTTATAAAATAAGTGAAATGCTTAAGCTGGGCTATTACAGCTTTTAACACTGGAATTCTTATCTAGGACCAAACACTTGATTAGACACTCGCACCTAAACATAATTATGAGATCCTGACTATAAATATGGACTTTGATGACCATGTGTACTGCAGACTGTGTTACTGTAAATGCCTGCAATAATCAATTATTTATCTGGATCTAGTCATTAATATACCCTCAGCTGCTGATATGGCTTTAAACAATAAACACATTTTAACACAGTGTATGTAAAGGGAAAATGGGGAAAGTGGACACAACACACCCTTAGACAGTTTATTTTATAAAAGCAAAACCCCGAATAGCAATTAGCAGCGGTTCAAGACAGATCATACACATCAGACATGATCTTTGGACAGATGTGTATGATTGGACCCATACATTTTTTGCACTGAAGTTGTTTTTTCTTCTCCTTCTCACAAGTTGGTTACAGTTCAAGATGTAACTTGACAAAATAGTCCAAAAAACAGTGACAGTGTAAAGCAGAGTATATTCAGATTAGTTTGGTATAATGTAACAAATCAGTACAAAAGAAAATCAGTACATCCTTATTGATAAGTGCAGTCATACCATCAAGCCAAGGCGACAAGAGTTGTGCAACATATCAAAAATACATAAAGTAAAAATAATTTAAGAATTTCTCCTGCCTGAAAAAAATGTTCCCTTAGTGTGAATTTCCATTAGGATGTTGTGAAAATTCTGAAATGTTTTTTTTGGATATTAATCAACTCGCTGAAAGAGGGAACCAGTGTCTGTAATAGTCATATACATTTGGTTTAAGTATTTATTTTAGTTTAATAAAATCAATAATTGAAGGCATCTTATGGAACATAAACATCTGTTGAAGCCAACGTACTAAAACATGACATCCTACATTCATTTCAATGTGAAATTCCGACTCAGCATTTTAGAAATAATGTTTGTAGTGAAACACGTAGAGGTGCAATTATATTGATTGAATTCTGACAGTGTGAGATGTTGAATCTTTTTCTTGAGGTCCCCAATGTCAGCAGCTAAGCCTAAGGCACCATGTGCCAAGTTCACAACTTTTCAGTGTCTCTTCATCTCACTTACAGTACAAAACATCACCTTATAAAGCCACAGAATGTGTGAACAGTCCACAGACTCGCTGATATCTGTCACCACACTGGAAGTATTTGTAGTCACTTTAGTGTAGCAGTAGCTACCTCTCTAACACAGGATGCTGCTTTCTCAATTTCCTCATCAGTTTGCTCCACTGTTACTACTACTCTGATGCTGCAGACACAAAGAATGAAAAGTTACAAAAACATTAAGCATGTAGAAATGTTTACAGGTCATCATATCATGAAAGCTGTTTATGATTTTATGATATAAATGGCTGAGGAGCATTAAGGACAACATCTAAAACTTTTATTTAAACTTTTTTCTTCAAGAAATTGTTCTTCAAAACACCTCTCTTGTTCATGTTTACTGTATTTGTTTATTTACAGTACATCTATGCAAATGATATATAGCTTGGGTGCCTAAGACTTTTGCACTGCACGGCACATATATATGGAGATACATGCATGGAAACATACTTTGCTTTAAACATAATGAAGTAAATTAAAGCTCACCTGGGTGGTGGCAGAAAGCGTTCTTCTTTGTCTAGGTAGCGAGCCTGAGTGAGGGCTATTCCTCTGTCCAAACACTGCAAACAAGAATATAAATGATAAATAAATGTTAAATGTTTACACATAAAACTGTTAAAACATTTCAATAGCCAAAATATGTGTGTGGAAAATTCCTAAGTGACATGGTAGATCATGCACTGCACATTTCAGAGTAGCCCTGCTCAGGAATAGGTCTGTAATTGTTGGATCTCAATTATCTGAGTTGGTGCAATGAAGCTATTTGGCGTAATTTTCCAGTTGTTAGTTGGCATGTTTTTATCAGCAGACTTGAGGGAAATAAAAAAAAACATGTTTATTGAAACAGTAATCAGGCTATGGAGCTTGGAAGCAAGAAAGCTAAGTTGCACAAATGAACCAAAAATGACAAATTGTTAAATGTAATTATTTATATGGAATTGAATTGTCATCTAAGGTCTCATGGTTATGACAGGTTTGGGAAGCACTTCTTGACTGTTGAAAGTGTCTGTACAACTGAAAATTGCTGGTACATTTATACACTTGTAGGGTTTATTATTATTATTATTATTATTATTATTATTATTATTATTAACATTAACATTACACACAGACACAGGTAGAACATGGAAACTCCACTCAGATAGGGACCTGAACCCAGGACCTCAGCACTGAGAGGTGAACGTGCTAACCACTAAGCCTCATTCTCAACCATTTGATGATTTGAAGGAGCCTTCCTCAACTGCCAAACCATTACAAAGTTATTTTGAGGACCATTTAATTCCATCTATGTAGGGATGAAAATGTCTTATTTTACATGGAATTGCTTGATTTCTCCCAATAAATCATGACATACTATTCTGTTATATATCTTATTATTATTGCTAAGAAAATTGGAATGAAGTATAACTCTTGAAATAACAATATTATGGTACATGTCCACTGCACAAGTATCTCCCACCACGTCCTTCACTAGAGTTGCATGAGGCAGCGATTGTCTACACCACAAAACGTAAATTAACCTGTCCATCATGGCTTTCAAAAAAACTCCCTTTTTATTCAAATGCTGCTACTAAAAACGTGGCTCTAAAAATACTTCTAGGTTTTAGAGGTTCTATACATTTTCAGAGTTAACTAGATCCTCATTTTATCCCATTAAAACAAGCAATTTTTGACTTTGTCTGAATATAGAGATGAATTGGTGTAAAAGTCTACACCATGCATCCAGATTTTTGAGCAGTTGTGAGAAGCAGGCAGAACTAAGTACACATATTCCTGCACACCTTTTTTTGACTGCTTGTCTGGAGCTACTTGGCTGCCACTTGTATTTGTGTAAAATAAAAATACTTGCCATGCAGTCTAAGTAAATAAAATATGATTAGATGATCTGAGTCAAGCAGACGAATCAGATTCAGCTCATTTTTAGTCAGGGACATCCCTATCCAGCTGTCTTGTATTAACTTACATAGTCAATGATGGAACGTAGCTTTCTGACATCACTCTCTCTGGATCCTGTGCTTTGCTTCAGTTGGAGATGGAGTGTTGGTGCAAACGCCTCTCCAACAACCTTCATCCCTGGAATACTGTACACAATGGAAAAGAGAGCTCTGTCAACTTAAAGACTTCTTCACTAAACACCTGAACACACACACATAACTGCGTGAATCATAGCACATGCACCTACACTAACATTTACATAGATTTAAACATGCTGAAATGCAGGGGGAAAGCCTGATCTGTATCTTCAATATACAAGAGAAGTATTGTGGACGTATGTAAGGGCATCAGACAGCTGAAGTGTACCAGACCATTTCAATCACAAGAACAACAATCAGTTTATTTATTAAATGACTAACCTCACCTCATTCCATTAGAACATGATTCACATGTTTTTTCTAGTAAGAAGAAACCTTCTGTTTCCATACATGACATTTTTTGGTAACATTACAGAAGTGTTTTGATTTGGAGAACTGAGCTTTTGGGCCAGCATCCATTTTCTCCTTCATGGGAAAAGTATCAGAAAATGTGAAAATGTCTTACCCTTGCAAAGCTTTGTGGACATGTTTGCACTTATCCCTCAGGATGGTAAAGATTTCTGTATAAAAAAGGAGAAATGTAAAGTTCTGTGACTGAGACCAGAGAACCAGTCTGTAGAGCAGTAATGAGTTTAGCTTGGCCTGCGTAAGACTGGCACACAGTCAGAACACTCTGCAGAGATGTGACAGCAGCAGCAATGGACCCCCGGGCACCTACAACTAAGAAAAATGTGCTAGAAAAACCCTACCACGGTCTGCCAGGATCAGCATTCTCTTCTTAAGTCTTTACTGGAACCAAAAAATGTGGAAATGTCAAATGAGACTATAAATATTTTACTAACACTCAAGTAGCAGTCTCCACTCCATAGCAGTTCCAATCTGGACTCAACCCATGTTTTCACAAAAGGTTTATGCTAATTAAGGTTGAATCTTATTCAAAGCATCATTGTCACAATTATTTGGATTGTATTGCTATGTTGTGCTATACGGCCATATTATGATGACCATATTCGACATAATATATTAATATTACACTGGTGGACCACTGATGTGACATGCATAAATACTGGATGGTCTTATTTTTATACCAAAAATAAGCAATTTAACATAAAGAGCTGTTTACTGTCTGCAGGATGTTTAGTACATATTTAGCACAAATGGGACACAGGAATATCATTGATATATTAGACTTATTGTGAGATTTGTCCATCAAAAACCTGAATAAACACTATTTGACACCAGAATGAAAAATTAACAGAAGATTTGTTCATAAACAACCTCAGGGTTGGAGATTTGTGCGAGCATTTTCCAACTAGAGTTAAAAAAGAAAAGGCTGATCTTGTTCAACATTAGTAAAATAAGTGCTATAGCACTAATGCCACAAAGCACATATCCACCATATTCCTACTCTCAGGATTCCCTGTGCAAAGGAATGTCCAGTGCAGAGTAAACAGCTGTACTAAAGTCTATAAGCTCACTGTCAACTTTTGTGAGACAACTGTGAGAAAACTGAGCTAGAACGTATCAACACTGAGCCACGTCAGCATTCTACAACAGAAGATTAAATATCTGGAAAAGCAGCATTTGTGGAATACATCATAATCTCAAAACAGTTAGAAAAAAATTGTATATTGATGAAAAATGTTCAACTGAATGAAGGATCCCTCACTTTCGAGTGGTAGTGTATGTTTACATTTAAACACTTTTGTAGGTATTTACAGTGGATTCATTTCCTGTGGCTGGTGTAGTGTAATAGTAGAGTAGTAATCATCCTTGGGCATGACCTGTAATGCTACATTCACTCATCATTAAGTGATAAAATTGTAAATTGCTCTGGATCACATTTGCCAAATGCCTGAATGTAAATAAAAAACGTAAAAAATGTATGTTTGTTGGATTCTGTGAAAGACCAAATTCATCCCAAAACATCTGTGACTGGTCAACAAGTTCACATCACTGTACAATAAAACACATCAGCATGCTGTATACTGGTTATTAGCATCCTGCTAACTTTGCAGTATCACCACTGTGAAAGCCTGAGGATGGGATAATGATTAAGCAAACAAAATGTACTGCAGTTGAGCTACATTTCATTTCTGTATTCAGTCCTTAGTCATCAGAGCTAGGTTTGTGCATTTTAGGAGAATCCTGCTGTTTCTCAACAGTTTCATGTTAAACTCTGTTCTGGTTTCATGTGGGTCTCTGCATATGGTATGGATCAGGAGGATATCAGTCTCTCTCACTCTCTCTCTTTCTGCATTTGAAGTCTTGCCAGTTCAATTGAGTGGAGGAATGTTCCCAGTCATTTGATGGTTAAAAAAAAAAAAAAATCAAATGACTGATTAATCTACTCCCCATTTATTTTCTAAAACCTGCAGATCTGTGGTGTCTTTTTACACAATGAAAGACAATAAAAGGTGAAGAAAAATGATTCTAAGTGCAACCCTATGCTCTGTGTCTGTGTACCTGGGTCCTCCTCCATGATGTTGAGGGCCTCAATAGCAGCAGAAGCCAGCATAGGTGGTAGGGAAGCTGAAAAACAGTAGCCTTGTCCAGACAGACGCTAAAATAGATACATATGCACAAAACATCAATGAGACATGTCACGCAAGTGATGTCAACACTCCATATCTAGATGGAGTTCTTCATAATACACCACAGCAATGATTCCAATTGAATGCCAGGAAATGCTGTTCAAATCAGTGTAGCACTGATTTTGATTTGAGTGGATCTTTGAGCCAAGTATCTGGACCATATTCAACACATACTTCATGGATGAGTAATTTTGCATGTAGGTCCATCTACATTTCAAAGCGCATGTGTGTATGATTACATCCACTTCTTTTGATCTTTCAAACCATTATACAAATATTCTTCAAAGATTTCTGATTGAGTGCATGATCTGATGCAAAGTGAGCATGACTCCAAAATAAGTCAAAATAAGCTTGACCACTTATTAGGACTTGTGTCAAGTATCACATACCTGATGATCAATAACAAATGATCGTCCACAGCAAAATCCACCTATGGATGCCACTGCATTTTCCATGTTTGCACTGATAAGATCAATGTCATCCATCTACAATGTACACAAAAACTACACAGTTTCAGTAACACATCAGCATTTTCATTAGAAGCTAACGTGGTTAACAGTGAATATATTGCAGTAGGGGTGGGCGATATGGCAAAAATATCATATGTGCACTGTAACACGATTCAACAATCTTTCTGTAATGGCGTATCATGGACATTATAATCCTTCACAAACTCATATCGCACACCCCTATAATGCAGTCATATATAATGCTAAGAGGCATTAGCATTATGTAATGACTGTAAGAGTGAAGCATTCCTTTATTAACAGCAAAAGCATCCCTGCTTCTCACATTGACTCCGAAGTGCTCCGTAACTCCTCTCCCGTGCTCTCCCAACACACCAAAAGACATGCTCTCCTCCAAAAAGATACGTACTTTATACTTGTACTTCAGTTTCACCTGTGAATTGTGACCACAGACATTATAATAGTTAGTTTATTAGGTAAACATCTTGTGCACACAGAAGACAGGGAAAAAAGAGAAATATATTTGTAATTAGTAATACAGGAATGGCTTCATACTTTGAGCCAGAAATATATCACGACTACTTAAACAGGAATTTCAGGTGGGGAGGGGTGCACACACACACACACACACACACACACACACACGCACACGCACACGCACACGCACACGCACACGCGCACACACACGCGCGCACACACGCGCGCACACACACGCACACACGCACGCGCGCGCACACACATTTAAATAGCTAAGATCAAGTCAAATGTGGTCTTTGGCAAAATGCTCCGTTCTAGAGAAGTTAAAAGTTTTTACATGATATTGTTAAAAATATGCTGTTTGAGATATTTTATTTATTTATAGTTTTATTACAGTGCTGATAAGGTTTTGACATAAAACATTTTTAAATTCCATTCATGGCAACATGTGGGGTGCTGGAAAAGAAAACTTAAATAAAAAGTATTTTGTAAGATTTATTTCCGTTTCACCTTTTACCTTTACCAATATATATATACAGTCATGGCCGAAAGTGTTTGCACCCCTGAATTCTCCCAGAAAATTATTGCAATTACACATGTTTTGTTACACACGTTTATTTCCTTTGTGTGTATTGAAACAACACAAAAAACAGGAAAAAAAGGCAAATTTGACATAATTTCACACAAAACTCCAAAAATGGGCCGGAAAAAAAAGGACAAAAAACACAACAAACTT
>BRDA01085658.1:94767-113941 GCA_036984385.1 Crenuchus spilurus
TATTTATTTATTTTATAGAGTTTGTCGTATAATCCGTTCTAGAGAAGTTAAAAGTTTTTACATGATATTGTTAAAAATATGCTGTTTGAGATATTTTATTTATTTATAGTTTTATTACAGTGCTGATAAGGTTTTGACATAAAACATTTTTAAATTCCATTCATGGCAACATGTGGGGTGCTGGAAAAGAAAACTTAAATAAAAAGTATTTTGTAAGATTTATTTCCGTTTCACCTTTTACCTTTACCAATATATATATACAGTCATGGCCGAAAGTGTTTGCACCCCTGAATTCTCCCAGAAAATTATTGCAATTACACATGTTTTGTTACACACGTTTATTTCCTTTGTGTGTATTCAAACAACACAAAAAACAGGAAAAAAAGGCAAATTTGACATAATTTCACACAAAACTCCAAAAATGGGCCGGACTTTATGACGACTTTAAGTTCCAATACACACAAAGGAAATAAACATGTGTATAACAAAACATGTGTAATTGCAATAATTTTCTGGGAGAAATACCTCATTTTCTTGAAAAAATTCAGGGGTGCCAACACTTTTGGCTGTGACTGTATGTGTGTGTGTGTGTGTGTGTGTGTGTGTGTGTGTGTATGTATGTATGTATGTATATATATATATATATATATATATATATATATATATATATATATATATATATATATATATATATATATATGAACTTTGATGACTCAGTTTAGGCTAGGTTAGGTTTTGGACCGTCACTGAAACTTTTTGGGTAGTAAATATACGACCCCTGGTCGTGATCATCACCATTATATATCTCTCTACATCTCATCAAACCACTCTAACTATTTACATCTCAACATAAGAATTCAATCAAATCTATTCTTTAAAAAAAGCTCTACTAAGATGAAATTTAAAAACATGTATTTTCTCACCAGCTCTGGGAGAGGGCAGATATCTGAAGTGTTCATGTACAACCCTTCAACAACAATGAACCTTCTTGTGACTCTAGCTTTGCGTGGATTCTGGTGAGAATGACAAACACACAGACAAACAGGAGTAAATTAAGACCCACTCAAGGCACTAGTGAATTGGTAGATTAATTAGTAGATTCTGAAGCTTGATCCTTTTTGAGCAGTCCTTTTCCTCACCTTCTGGTCCTCAAGCTCTTGCTCCTTGAGAAGCCGCTCCAGATCCTCCATATCATTGTGTTTGAAGTATTTGATGAAGCTGCGGGAAGCCTGCAGACCCTTCTGAATGGAGAAACAAGCCGCTTCATCCCTGAAGGAGTCAAAATCACACAAAAAAACACTCATTAATTAACAGCACATCAACTGCAAAAGTTCAGATCCATTAGAAACTGTAGCGAAAGTGGATGGCGAAGATGTGTACAATACACATGTACTTACACAAAGACAATATCTCCTCTCTTGGAATATGCAGGAATGGCACTGGCAATGGTGGCAAAGCCATAAGAGTAGATAATAGCCTCCTCTGTTCTCATGAACTTAGCCAAGCGCTCCTCTAACTCCAGGTGAACGTCTAGATGAAATGTTGCAAAGGATGTGAAACTCTATTTTAAGATTTTATTGGTCATATATTTACTTTTTGTTTAAACATTCCCAAATATTTAGCACATTATCTGTTTATCCACTTGAGGCTTTCCTTAAAGACACAAAAATTAAGAACAGGCTACCACCCACCAAATGTTCCATAAAAACCTCTTGGACCACAGGTACCAACACCATACTTCTTAAGAGATGCCAGGGCCTTATGCTGCAAAACAAAACAAAACAAATGCTATATGAAGGAACACAGCCAAGTACATTACTTCTTTTTTTTTTTTTACTATAAAAGACCATATAGTCCTAAAATCTAAGAGCTAAAAATCTTTGACATTACTCATTTTGATCCCCATACAATACAAATAGTGAAAAATAGGGATGTTCAAGTTTGTTGTCCCCGATCCGGGTGAGTGTCTTCCAAAATTGAGTTTCAAACCGATATTTCTATTTTCTAGACAAGAACTAGATAACACTGTTCACACAGTGCACACTTCAAGTACATTACAGATATTACAATTAATCCAATGTACTGACAATAGCTCTGCATTGCATTAAGAAAGCATTAAGAAAACATTGAGAGTTCTCAAGTTATTCAGCTATTGCTTAAATGTTTTTTTTGTTTTTTTTACAAAATAAAAGTAAACAAAATTTTTGTAGAAATTCCACTTAGTGCGGCATTGCAGTAGCAAAACTAGAACACTTAAAATAATTAAGATTATCACATTTCCATTTGGAACATAACATCCACAGTCACAACACATAAAATAATACAATTATGTTGTGTAATGCAGGGATAGAGTAAAAACACCTGTGTGAAGGCTGACGTAACACAAAGGATTGGGCTTAGGTTCATGTTTAGTAAAGCAGCTTCCAATCAGTTAAAAACTGCCATGATTGGCCCGATTCTGATCTGCAAGATTGGATCAGGATGTCCCTAGTGAAAAAATAAATAAATGTGGCGTGGAATTCCACTTCGATGGTTATTAATATAACCACCAGTAGGGCATCCAGATTATGGCAAAAATAATAAATTTTATTTTTTGTTTTGGTCAAAACTGAGATCCTGATTATTTAACAAAATCACTCACTGACTACTGAAACATACATTTATTGAACTTGAACCTACTGAAAACGAAACTTATATAAATACATAACAATGAGAAAGTGGAATAATAACACAAAACTCTAATTATGTGACAAAAATACCTGGAGCTTACTGTTACTCCACCATAAATTCATTCATGATGTAATGATATATACATTAAGATTTAGACCAACAAAGAAGGTCGGAGTTAGATATAATCTGAAATGTAGGAGTCATGAAAAAGCACTTAAGCCTGTGCTCGTAGTGGTACAAACCTTAACACGCTCATTGTCGAGAAGGCCCAAGAAGTTAAATGAGGCAAAGTTAATGCACTCTTTCCCATTTACAATGATTTTGTGGCTTGGAGGGCTAAAAAAGAAAAGAAAAAAAAAAAACAGTGCCATTAGCAATAAGCAGGAACATAGCACACACCAATTATTTTTCCATCTGGGAGAATCAGTCAGTCACAAAGTTAATGTAAACAGTCATGCTGCTAAAAATACCATTTTCAAAGGACAACAATATCCAGAAAGCATTACACCTTCTACAAATTTCTGCTAACCAATGAAAACTAAGCAGAAGTTGTGCCAGGATGTCTTACCCAGAGACAACATCATAATTTAGTGATGGGTGGTCTTTTGATACGGGCAGAACCAGAGGCTCAGGTTGCCATTCTTCAATTAACTCCTCTTTTTCCTAAAAGAAAAATAATTCAGCTTTTCACTCTCTTTAAAACTCTAAAGTTACACTCATTGTCCATTTTATCAGCTCCACTGACCATATAGATTCACTCTGTAGTTCTACAATTACAGACTGTAGTCCTTCTGTTTCTCTGTATACTTTATTATCCTCCTTTCACCAATGATCAGGACCCCCAGAGGAGGAAGCATCATTTGTAATGGATCATTCTCAGCACAACAGTGACACTGATGTGGTTGTGATGGTGTTAGTGTGTGTTGTGCTAGTTTGAGTGGATCAGACACAGCAAAGCTCCTGATGTTTTAAAACACTTCAGAGTCCCTGCTGCTGTGAAAATAGTGCATCAATCAAAAGTAGAGTATGACCAACACAAACTGTGCAGCAAAAGATGAGCAACAAAGTAGGTGTGTCTAATAGAGTGGACAGTGAGTGGACACAGAGTTTAACATCTCCAGCAGCTCTGCTGTGTCTGATCCACTAAACACACACTAACACACCACCACCACATCAGTGTCACTGCAGTGCTGAGAATTATCCACCACAAATAATACTCTGTGGGAGCCCTGATCATTGAAGAACAGGGTGAAAGGAGGATAAAATACACAGAGAAACTGATGAACTACACTCTGTACAAAGTGCACCTATATGGTCAGTGGCTCTGTTAAAGGGTAGGTATAAAAAGATGGTAATAATATTCTGATGAGTTTACTTGTTTTGCGCAACTAATGAAGTGACCAGTGAGTGTATATTAATGAGGTAATTATACACAAATTTTACACAATTAAATTATAAAATACTGTAGTAACATTACAGTAAATAAAATGCAAAATAAATGTAAAGCAAAAATGTATTAAAAATTAAAATAGTTTTAATTATGTATTTAATAGTCATTTATTAAGATTATTGTGTGTCGACAGGCTCAAGTTTTGCACTCATTTTCTCAGCTAGTGTCATAGAAGAGCCATAGAACTGTGGCATTATCCAGTTCAGCACAACCTCTTCAATATTTGCTGAATGAACCTGAATGTTGTTTTGTAGCTGTTAGGCTGTAAAGCATTCTGCAGGCCATTTTGTTGGCTGATTTGTATTTTGTTTGGTTCTAGCAAAGTACAATATGTTTATCTGTGCTGCAATCACAGCAGCTGAAATGTTAGACTGAGAATATGATGTGCATCTGTGGTCATTCTCCTTCAGTGTCTGACTTTTGTTTGTATTCATTCCTTGTTTTGGATATGCAAACCTGTAAAACAACTCAGGGATGCAGACCAACTGCAAATCATCACCCAGTTTAAGCATAATAAACATAAAACTGAATTTCTTGAAATAGGAATAAATGAAAAGACAAATTAATTAACCTGGAGCACATCCTTTGTTTATTTTTCTTGTTCCCTTTATGTTTTGCCTCTTTGAAAAATAGCATTTAACATTTCTAAATACAACCATGTAAGATTTTCTTCAACTTTAACACAGTTTAGGAAAACTCCCAGGAACCTCTTACCTTCTCAGTGAGATCAGACCTCTCCTGTAGCTTGTAGGTCTTTGAAAAAAGCAGTCTGATAATCCACAATATGAGGATTCCCTCCAAGATCAAATGATAGGCTGGTGCCTAGAAACAGTAAGAAAAAACCCCATCAAAAACCAGTTTTCAAGTTGTCTCTGGAAGCCAAATCTCAAAACAAATAAATATTATGCAGTGGAATAATCCATGGTGACCTATCCATGAGCACACCAGTCAGTTATAGCAAAGTGTAAAATTATCATTATGGGCAAAGGACCCAATCTGACTGATGTCCAAATGGACATGATAATGGGGTACTGCATGAAGGTGTTAACATCTCATAAAGAGCTTACTTAATGGGATGTTCTAGAGATGCTGTAGTGATGGTTTACTGAGAATTAACTTCTCATACATTGAGCCTCCCCACAGCTTAACAGTGGTGCCCCACAGACCATTGCTGTCAGAGGGGAACAACGACTACGATGAGTGATGTAGAGCATCCGGGTACCTTCTGTCACCTAATACTAGTGTAACCCGAGCCAAGGGCGGTTATTTCCCCTATTACTGTAGGTGGGTAGTCATAATCTTCTGATATGAGCGTGTATATTTAAGTCTGCCAAACTGCGACGTTGTGATCAATCAGTAAAGATATATAAATGGTATTTTATTTATGATCTGTCAACCACAGTTAAACCCCTGACACTGTAATCGTCACTGTACACTTACACAACAACTCTAAAGCAGGAAAGACGTCCTGTCATATTTACACATAATTACAGTCTCATTACTGCCATTTTAGACAGCGCATATGTGCTACCAACTAAAGCTCATCTGCTTTTGATCCCAGTATGTACTAACTTACTTCACAGCTTATTTAAAACAACTTTATGACGACTTTCTTCTTCCATTCAAATGAGTTACCCTGACAATCCGAGTTTTCTCAAAACTATCTGCTAAACACGAGTTTACACACAATTCCCATTTAAAGCCCCTTTTAAAACAGACACGGCGTTTCTGATACAACAAACACAACCCGTAAAACCGTGTGGAGACCAATATTACCTTCAAATCCCGTACTAACCTCGTAAAAGGCTTGTACCATCTCCACTAACACCCACTGCTGCCCCGACGCCATCTTGGTGGTGTGGATCACATGACCTGACATTCATTCTAAACGTGCTCGCGCCCTCGTGTGGAAAGACGTGGAAATAAAAATGTTTTATTATTATTATTTCACCCACAAAAAGCAAAATAATGTAATTTTTCTTAATAATTTTATTCAACAGGTATATTATATTTAATATTCATTAACATAAAGTGACAGATTGGATTGGCTTACAACTCAGGAATACCAGAAATCCAGTATCTCACATCATTACAATTTCTCATACAATCAAACACAAAATTATGTACAATACAGAAGCGTACAATGTAATATGTTTCACTCAATACTTTTCCACTGCATCAGTGCTGTGTGGCATGAAGACAATCAGCTTGTGGCACTGCTGAGGTGTTACTGAAGCCCAGGTTGCTTTGATAGTGGCCAGCTCATCTGTATTAATTGGTTGGGTGTTTCTCCTATTCCTTTAGACAAAAGATTATCTCTGGGGTTCAGGTCTGGAGAGTTGGCTAGCCATCAAATCAAGCACACTAACATCTTAGTCAAAGATATTACTGGCAAACAATTTGGTAGTAGTTTTTACACTGTGGACAGGTTCTAAGTTCTGCTGGAAATCACATCTCCATAAAGTTTGTCAGTCAGTGGAAGCATGAAGTACTCTAAAGTCTCCTGGTAGATGATGTGTTGACTTTGTTCTTGATTAAACACAGTGGACCAACACCAGCAGATGACATGGCACCTCAAACCATCACAGACTACAGAAACTTCACAGTAGATTTCAGACACATTTGATTCTGTGCCTCTCTACTCTTACCACGAAGTGGTGGCTCTTGACACACTAACACCAGCCTCAGTCCAAGTTCATAAATCCACTTTTCTTGCCAGTCCTCTCAAGGTTGCAGTCTCTGAGGCTTGTGCACCTTTTATTTCCACACTGTCCCCTTCCAGTCAGATTTCTATTAATGCGCTTTGGTACAGCACCCTGTAAACAGCCAGCATTTTCAGCAGTGACCTTCTATGACTTACCATCCTTGTGGATTGGAAGTTGTTGATGACTGGCTAACATCTAGAAAGAGCTGCTGCAGTCAGGGTTACCAGGTTCAACATAAACATTCTGCCCGAAGTCTGTCTAAAACTATCCGAAACTATTGAGTCATAGATGGTTGTACAAAATAGACCTTAAAAATACCAGTGTACTGTCCTAAATCTTCAGTTAATCTTTAATGTATTAGATTAGTTTTGTTTAGTTAAATCAGTTAATTAGTTTTTAAAGTTATATTTTATTTTATACATATAGTGAATCATGTTGTTTACAATGGTTTTGTTAGTAGTGTTGTTCTTTTTGTCATTATATTATTATTACAAACACTGCACCCTGCAAACTTTGAATTGTCACATGTGACTGCATTTTCAAACTATTATTTAGCAGGACAACAATGAACCTTGGCAACCAGGACCCAAGCTGTTAATCACTTTCTTCTTATGCTGTAGTAGAATTATTTAAACAGTCACACGTTTATGTGGGAACCGAAATTGTGCAAATATGATCATAATATGATAACTAACTGTTGTAATGAGACAGTGGGTTACAGCTGGTTTGGTGTGAAACATGATAAATAAATATTTATATAAAATATAAATAAGACAAATACTTTTAAAAGCAACTTCAAATTCTTCAAAAAAAGAGTCTCCACCTTGACTTGGGTTTGTGCAAAATCAGCCTTACTTTGCATTACTATGACTCTTTTCTGATGAGCCCTACCATCTCAGAGAGAGAGAGAGAGAGAGAGAGAGAGAGAGAGAGAGAGAGAGAGAGAGAGAGAGAGAGAGAGAGAGAGAGAGAGAGAGAGAGAGAGAAATGCTTTGCTGAGGTGAAGAAAACATTTCACCTCAGAGCAGATCAATAGCTTGGTGAAGGATGCCAGACCGCCTGGCTTGGAGGTTTTCATTAGCATACAGAGTACAGGTGGGAAACTTTCTGAGAGAAGAAGGTCTGACTATTCTCAGTCTTTAGATCAGTTATTGACATATGGTTTACTAGGTCTAGCAATATGTTTATATTACTGGTATTTACGTTTAATTTCTTACTGTACGTATGGCAGTGACACATGGAAGGGTGGTGCTGGGTGTAATCCTGGGTGGGGCATCAGGATGTTGACTCAGTTGTGATGTAATGTTCTGGCTGTCCTCCTGACTGTTTGTGCTGTGCTTAAGTAAGTGATTATTACAAACCCACACCACAGAGCCACACTTTCTTGCTCAGATTAAACAAACTACCAGTTATCATCAAATCTCTAGTGTGGGACACTGATATCAGTCTCTAAAATGGTCATAAGAACACAATTTAGATGCTTTTGCTCAGATAAATAGGATCATCTGTGTCATTTAAAATAATGATTAAAAAGTATACCACTTTAAGTACCCTAAAATACAATTTAGTTATTTCTACACACTTTGTGAGAAGAATTAACTTCAAGAGCACTCATTGAATTTCAACATTTCAGAGTTATTTTTGAATGACTAAAAGATGTGACATTTTGAGTGAAAACCAGCAGAGGGCGCTATTTAGCCTCCCTACAATACAGTCCTGAAGCCTGAAGTACCAGGGATTACTGTTCTTTACTGTTTTTATGTATTTAATTAGTTTTTCTTGTAATAAAGTGAAGCATGGGAGTCAAAAATTGTCATTGTCATAGTCGTCCACTACATGTCAACACATTATATTGACATATTTAATGTTTGCAAGCAACTTATTACAGAAATTAATAATGACTACACCTTAATACACCTTAAATTATGAATGACTAAACATTTTGTGTACCTTGTGTTCCTAGTATTACTGTTTAATATTAAATATATCTGTGAAGAATGCCCTCTAGTGGATACATGTATATTACACAGATATTTTGGTAATTAAACTTAAGTCTAAATGTGAATGAGTGCTCTTAAAATGTAAATAATTTGTTATACTTAAAATTAACAAAAGCCCATCACATGCATGTGTATGTATTTTTTTGTTCAAGAACACTCACTATATTATATACAATAATAATTATATAACAATAATAGTAACAACACAAGGTACATAGAAGCTGTAGTCATTATGTGTCTGCCTGTCTGTCTACCTTTCTGTCTGCCTGTCTGTCTATCTATCTATCTATCTATCTATCTATCTATCTATCTATCTATCTATCTATCTTGTTGATGTACTGGAATTGGGTTTTATCTGTTAGGGGTGACTTTCTGTAAATTTTGTCTGTATGCAAGTATATTCTTTCTCTCTCTCTCTCTTTCTCTCTCTCTCTCTCTCTCTCTCTCTCTGTGTGTGTGTGTGTGTGTGTGTGTGTGTGTGTGTGTGTGTGTGTGTGTGTGTGTGTGTGTGTGTGTGTATTCCCATATTCCATCTATATGTTAAGCATTAAAAGTGAATACTGAATGATGCATATTCCTCAGCCAGGTCCAGACATGTTGAAAAGTTAGTCTTAATTCAGGTCTGCCAATGTCAACATTGCCTGAAGGGGTGTCTCCTTTGGGAACATACACAAGACTGCACAGTTGTGACTTTTGAGGTTTCAGTCTTGAAAACAGTGATTAATGGAAAATGAATTGAAAATAAACAATGAAAAAAGTTTACAGGCTGTTACTGGGAGCATGAACAGTGTTCACACTGATGGAGCACATAGAAAGAGGTAAGAAAACTAAAAAAGAAGAACTCAGTCAGATGTATGGAGTTCAGTATTTATACTGTAAGTTTTATGTCTTTTGAAGTTTTTACTTCAAAAGCAACATGGTAATGTGTGATGTCAGTTCATTGGGGGTATATGCAAGTATATTTAAATCATATTTATCAGATAAGACAAAATATGCTTTGGGGTTCTTGAACAATAAACAAAACATCTAATGAGCAAATTGTCAGGAGGTATAATCACTTAAGAGTGTTATGGTCAAATACATTAGCTTGAAAAACTAAGAGATGCTACTTCTTTATCTAGGGGGCAGACCTTGCCTGCTGGTTAGGGATCTGGTCTTGTAACCAGAAGGTTGCTGGTTTGATCCCCAGGCAGGTCATGACTGAAGAGCCCTTGAGCAAAGCACCTAACCCCCAACTGCTCCCTGGGCACTGCGGATAGGGCTGTCCACAGTTCTCACAGCCTAGTGTGTTCACTAATGTGTGTGTCACTGCACAGATGGGATTAAAAGTCGAGGTCAAATTCTGTTGTTTGCGATCATACTGGCAAAAACTAAATGAAATAAAAATGTAGAAATGAAAGCTTAAACATGGTAATAGCGCTGATATCCTGATGTAGGTTTCAAAACAGGAATATGAAAGCTGCATGTATCATGATGACTTTGAGTGTCATGAAGGATCAGAAATATAAAGTAGGTCTTGTCAAAGCTGTTCAAATTCAATTAAAGAGTAATAAAGACTGGCCAGTTCACATTCCCTGTTCCCAGGACTTACAATGTCAGACTGTATGTGCACATACATACAGACCTCTTTCATACTCCGCTTCAAAGAGCATTGTACACAAGCTGTTCTGAAATGTCAACATAGAGGGTGTGGCTGTCCTGAAGCAGGTAGAAATAACACCAGGCTTAGGTAGCATGTCTCTGGCCGGAAATGTTTTTTCTCTGCAGCACTAATAATATTGTGTGGTATTGCTTTCCTTGGTAATGTCACTGTACAAAGTCTTAATTCACACATAAAAGTGAATACAACAGTGGACCTGTTCATGAAACACTGCACGTTTTTTCCATTCAAGAGCCGGTCATCATCCAGGATGACATCATCAATGAACCCTCTTGATTTGCTGGTTGGCAGGTTGCCTAGCAACAGCAGGAGCTCCTCCAGCTTGTGAAATGTAAATGATCAAGGCATACAAGGTACATATATATATTTGAATATTATGACCACCTACCTAATAGTGGGAAAAACAATCCTTGCAGAGTTAGCTCAGTGGTATCCTCATTGCTCCTGTGATCGTTATAGAGGTTAACTGGTCCACTCTGGCTTGTCATTTGCTCTGTGTCACTTGATCGGAGTTCCCTCTGGCATCAGTGGTCCGTGGGGCATCAGTGTTATGCCATTGGGAGGCTCTCAATGTATGAGATGTCCATTCTCAGCTTCAGTACAGCAGCTCTAGAACATCCCACAAAGTTAGCTGTTTCTGAGATGCTACCACCTTTCACCTGGTACCCTATTATCATGCCCTTTTGGGCATCAGTCAGATTATGTTCATCGCTCATGATGATCGTTTTGCATTCTGCTACAATTGACTGGTGTACTCTTTAATTTATATCAGAATATTATGACCAGCTCTTTGTATCTACACTCATTGTCAATTTTATCAGCTCCACTGATCATAGAGTTGCACTTTGTAGTTCTACAATTACAGACTGTAATCCATCTGTTTGTTAGCCTCCTTTCACCCTGTTCTTCAGTGATCAGAATCTCCGTAGGACCCCCACAGAGCAGCTTTATTTGTAGTGGATCATTGTCAGCACTATAGTGACACTGATGTGGTGGTGTGTTAGTTTGTGTGTGTTGAGTGGATCAGACAGCAGAACTGCTGATTAAAAAAAAAAACCTCAGTGTCACTGCTGGAGTGAAAATAGTGTACCAACCAGTGTTAATTTTGTGAACGATAATTATGACGAAAAATATTTGTTGAAGACCATTTTTATCACGAAAACGAGACGAGAACTAAATAAAAACTAATATTTTAAAACGAAAACTATGACTACAAGTATTAGATTCGTCGTCAATGAATAAAAACAAAACGAAAATGTCACAGAAGGACAAAAGAATGTATTTGTCCAGTAATCAGCCTGTATATAATACCTGTAATAAACCTGCGGCACCACATCCTTACGTCAGCACGTTAAGTTGCCTGTCACGCGGGTGAAGCCTGAACACAAAACGTGCCGACATCACTCCCGCAACTTGGACGGTAAACAACGTGATTTTTGGAGTAATTTCACTTTTGCTGACACAGAAAACAAAACGTAGTGCAAAGTTTGTGGACTGAAAATAACTGGAAAACCACGAAGAACCTCAAGAGGCACTTAGTTATGACCACCACGATCTTTACAAAAAGGTAAGCTAACGTAGCTTACATTTAGCTAGCTAGCTATTTGCTAGACGTTAACTAGCTAGCTAACTACGATGAATATGTATATCGTCTGATATGTTTCACGTTTCATTTTTGAAGTTTTCAATGTCTAAAGGGGAAATGTGAAATCTGTTATCATTATCTTAGGTGTTTAGGTTAATTAAACAGATCACAAATGCATCTGACTGGAGCCTCCGTTGCATTTTAAATACCTTCATATAACAAATGAAGGGGTAACGCACATAAGCCGTAGTAGTCCACATTAAGTGCAAGTTAATGTTAACGCCAGCAGGAACGAGTTGAAACGCAACCCTTTCCCTCTTAATGTAGAGTGAAGTGCTATCCTTAAAATGAACCGTGATAAATAGAAAAAGTGCACAGTACTGTCAACTGCAAGCAAGGACTGTCCCCACAAGCAATATAAATAATTGACTTTGTTGTTTTTAAGAGGATGTCAAGGGATTTTTGTTAATGTGTGTTGTTTAGTCACGTTGATTTACATACTACATTTTGTAAATGTTTTGGAAAAAGAAAAATGGGCCACCTTTCCTCCAGAATATCTGTTGCCAGTGTGTTATTAAATGCAACAGAAATTAAAGGCTATTGTTTTATTAAAATAGCAGTAAGCACTCTAAAATATATTTAATTTAAGATTGTGTAACTAAAAATACATAACTAAAAGTTAGATTAAATATTTAAAACATTTAACTGAAATATTTTCAATTTTAGTCAACTAAAAATAACAACAACTGAATGACTAAAATGTCACTAAAACTAATATACATTTTAGTCAGAAGACTAAGACTAAAACTAAATCACCTGTCAAAATTAACACTGCTATAGTGGTGGTGAAGAGTTGTTGACCTTGGCTAAGAACATCATTGGCTGTTAGAAGGAATACTTTGAGGACCTTCTCAATTCGACCTGCACATCTTTAAGAGAAGTCGTCTGGGGACCTTGGGGGTGATTCGTCCATCACTTAGGCTGAGTTGGCCGAGGTACTCAAAAAACATTTGTGTGGTGGGGCCACGGCGGTGTATGAGATCCGCCCTGGGTTTCTCAAGGCTCTGGATGTTGTAGGGCTGTCTTTATTGACACGACTTTGCAACATCGCATGGGCATTGGGAGCAGTTCCCCTGAACTGGTAGACAGGTGTGGTGGTCCCAATTTTTAAGAAAGGAGGGTGTGTTCCAACTATAGGGGGATTACACTTCTCAGCCCCCCTGATAAAGTCTTTTCAGGGGTACTGGAGAAGAGTCTGACTGATTGTTGAATCTCCGATTCAGGAGGAACAATGTGGGATCCATCCTAGTAGTGGAACACTTGACCAGCTCTTTAACTTTGCTAGGATTCTAAAGGATGCATGGGAGTTTGCTCAACCAGTCCTAATGTATTAACTTTATTCGTGAGGTGTCTGGGCTCTCCCTTAGGGATAGAGTGAAGAGTTCGAACATCCGGGAAAGACTCGGGAGTACAGCCGCTGCTCTTCCATATTGAGAGGAGCTAGTTGAGGTGGTTCAGGCACCTGGGCTGTCTCTCAAACCTCAAGTACGCAAGTACGAACTTGTGGACTTGACAAGTATGAACTTCCCAAGTACGGGGGATTATTTTGCATTTGGAACACCAGTGTACTTGATGACGTCACAGCCCAGCCTGCCCTCAACCAGCTGACGTAGCCAGTTCAATATATTTTTTTTTATTCTAATTTGTTTATTCACTGAAAAATATAAGAATTAAAATAATTAATAATTTCTTTACATTTAATAGAGTAAAATGTGTGTCTATATAAAAGGCTATTGTCAAGAAATAATCGTGGGTGTAGTTTGTGAGGAAAATGGAGCGGGTGGTTGCTGCAGTTGCTGTTGCTATGCTTTACCTTCAAGCCGAGGAGGAAGCAGTTAGGAGAGCAAGGATGAAGATGAGGGAGAGGAAATAAGAGACGTGCACTGATAGCTTACCTTTTTGGCTCAGTACATTTCTCTTTTTTCTTGCGTTTGTAATCTGAGCTATAGAGAAATGGACGTATCTAATATATTCCAAAAAACACAGTGTAGTCTTTATCATGTTTGTTTAACTCCCCTTTCAGTCAAATAAAATAAATAAAAAAATATTACATATTTAAGAAAATATAATTTTTTTTTACTTTCTTTAAATCTAGTTTTACACAAAATTTATTTGAGACAAAATGATGCATTATAAAGAAATCATTTTGGTATCTTCTGTCATTGCCGTGTCTCTGTTGCAAAATGCATTCTGGGATATTTCACCGCACCAAGTCCACACAAGTCACCATTGATGCTTACTCGATAGAAGTGGCGGAGCGAGAACACATCCGGGTATTATCAGCGAACTTGCCTTTATGCGTACTTTGATTTGGAACCGTACTTGGGCTGAGAGTGATGACGTTTCACAAGTCCGCACAAGTATGCATACTTACTTGATCATGATGCCTCCTGGCCTCCTCCTGAGTGAAGTGGTCTGGACATGTCCAGTTTGGAGGAAACCCCAGGGAAGAACTAGGACATGCTGGAGAGATTATATGAGCTGAAAGAGGTGGCTGGGGAGAGGGACGCCTGGTTCACTTTGCTTCGGTCCTGCAACCTGTACACATATAAGCGGAAAATGATGGATGGATGTAAAGCAGTTTGAGCTGCATTTTAATGTATGAAATGTGCTATATAAATAAAAATATATAAATGTGATTATTAGATTAAACTTTTTGCCAATGTGATTGCACACAATGGAATTTGACCTCCGCATTTAACCCATCTGTGCAGTGAAACATACGAGAACATGTGCTTGAAATGGTGCCTGGGGAATAGTTGTGGTTAGGTGCTTTAGTCATGACCCTCTTGACTTCCTATCACAAGACCAGATCCCTAACCACCAGTCTACAGCTGCCCCACTGTAGAGAGAGGGCATACATTTGTAGACATTTATATGTTAATGAAGTAACAATCACAAACAGATTAACAGTGACTCCAAAACACTGAGAAAAGAGGAAGACAGAAAAAGGACAAAACAGAAAATAAAAAGGAAAAATCAAAAGGGGTTGGGGTGAAAAAAATACATAGTATATAATAATGTTTGTTATGGGTGTGTAATATGTAGTGTAGATGTATAATGCTAAGATAAATGACTAATTTTTCACGTTTTTTTCCTCTTTTTGTGTAGGAGCTACTACTATTTTCACTGTATCATGTTACATAGTTTTAATAAGTCGGAGAATGTTTTATTAGGGGTCGGCGCATATATGTACATGGAGGGTGCTATAATGGCTAAATAGCTACTTGAATTAATTTAATTAACAGTACTACAGTGTGCGAAAGGCCGGCGAAGCTCCTCCCCCTTCAGTGATTTGACCTATCAGAGTGCTTGTTAACTTCATCCAATCAGGAGGCATATGTTCCATTAACAAGCACTGCTGCTGCCGCCAGGTTAGTGGTGATTAAGCAGCTGAGAAAGAGAGAGAATGAGTGAGTAATTGAATAAGAGTTAAGATATGAGTTATTTTTAAGCTGAATCTCTCTGCATATGTGGAGCTAATGAGACTGTTAAGCTATCAGTTATAGCTAAGGGACCTCCGTAGTTTGCTCCCAGATTAGCATGTAGAAGCTAATATGCTAACTGCGTACGTAATTAATAGGCTGTTGTCATTTAAGTTTATTTGATCTTTAAGTGAATGTGAATAATGCAGTAGTTGTTGATAACCCGATATAGTGCCTTTATATGTTTCTGTATTGATGTGTTTACAGAACCACAACATGTATTAAACAAGTCTGAGCAGAAACTCCAGTCTCTTCATTAGCTACTCCCCACACAAGGTGACATCCTAATCAAGTTCTAATCAGACTTTCTGAAGTGTTCAATTATCCATAATCGGCTATTCTACCATCACATGGTTTTCCTACGAGGTCTTCCATTGTTGGCATAGTAATGCAGTTTTCTTTATTCAGAGTAGGGTCCTTAACAAAGCCAGATATATAATTCTAATGCAAAGTATTCCTAAATTGCTTAAACCTTAATTGGCTGAAAATTGTGTTTTTTGAACTAGTCCCTAAACTTTTGACCAATTATGTCTAAGCATGACATTTTCACAATGTGTTGAACCTGTCGGAAAGTAATTATAAAAAAAAAATCTTGACTTCACCATTTTGGTGTTTTATTCAGCCAAGCAAACATGACGGCCTGGTTTATGTAAGCCATGGTTTTAATGAATTGGCTGTAACTCATTGCTGATTTGACTGTGTCTCTCCTTCACGCTTTGTTCTTTTCAGGTTCGTTCCACTAGGAGTCACTAGCGAGCAGGAGCGAGGAGTCATCAGAGAAGAGGAGTTTGTACTGGTTGTGTACAAACATTCGACTGTGATTCACAGCAGCTCTATTTGTGCACAAAAAGTGTCCATAAAGTGAACAACAGACAGTTAAACCATTTGTGTGACACTTCTAAGCACCTTTGATGAGGTAAATGGTGTTTCTGTGCACACACACACTTTTATCAACGTAATAAAACTTTAGACTCTGTTGTTAAAAGCAAACTGAAATGGCATGTGTGAGGTTTGGTAACCATGCTAGCTAATGCAGTAAGGCTATAAAGTATGACATAGCTGCTTATATGTTTAAAATGTAGTTTAAAGACTGCTTAGCTAAACTTAATTGTACAGATACAGATCACAGACAATGTTTCCGGAGAGTCCAGTGAGCTGCACAGAGCTACAGCTGCTTTTTGCATGTTTCAACATTTGACGATCATCGCTCTTGCCCTAATACTGCTATCGGTGTTGTGTCGATTTCCGACACCTCTTCCTGTGCACGCGCGTCCCGCAGCAGTATGGGTAGAACACATCACACTCACTGTTACTGTATTTAAATAACTATTATCATTTCTTTCACAGAAAACAATTCATAAAGCACTAGTTGTATTATATTTAACAAACGTAAATCAATATTATTAGAATGTTGTTAAAACAAGATACTCAACAGAGATTCTGATACAGCTACTAAAATCGTATCTTATTGGTCTAAATTCTGTGATTCACATCTTTTCAAAATAAATATTGACATTGTACACTATTTTAATGTTCTCTGACCCATTGCTGTGATATATATATACACGTCAAGTGTTCTTAGTGTTTGGTATCACACACATCATATTATAGTGACAACCTGACTAGAAAGACCTGCACTGCAAAAACAACAAGTTGCATAATCACAGTTCATATTTAGAGACAATGTCTAAGCTTTGAGTGGTCAGATGTCTTAGTCTATAGATTAAATGTTCAGATCCCTAGTTTAATAAAATCAGTGGACATAAAGGTACATAATTTTTGTGTAATCAGATGAAGTGATACCTGTAGGCTCCACACATGATTGTGTAAGTGGGGTGTAAAACCCCACAAATGTCTAGCTGTGTAGATGTTACCCTCAAGCATTTTAGTATAGCTTCTTCATAGAGGATTTTGTGGGTGCAGTAAGATTTTGGCAATGCTTTTATAACACCTGCCAAAATATTTTGATTAGTCAGCTTTCATATTAATATATTTTGAATATTATTAATTTATCCATTTTATTTGTTCTTTATTTATACAGTATATACACGAATAATCTGCACACTCTAACTTTAGGGAAAATTCAGGAAAAAATACTTTTTTGCTTCAGACTTTTTTTTTACTTCCATGTAATCATAGAACTGTTTTTCCAACACTGTATATTTAACTTTTTTTTCTCTCTCTCGTTTCACGCAGCCTTGTTTTTTACCATCTGCCCTTAATGCAGTTTTCACTGACATAATTTTTCGTGAATGATTTCCAGTTGCTTCAGCCTCTTCTATAATACCAAGTTTTTCATTAACAGCACATGATTGGTAACATGAACTCATTGCCTTACAGGGTGCTTAACAACAAAATGCACACATGCCACATGCTGAAACACAAGCCACGCGCTCCACAGGGCAAGGGTCTACAGTAGTGGGGCAGGTGAGTGGAACAACAGTGTTGCAGACCTAATTTTTGACTAATACATGCATCCTGATTTTAGGCAACAATTTTTTTTTTTTTTTACCGTTCGTACATTATTGTAGTATATATGGTACTTTTTTTCAAGTGTATTTTTATTATTTAAAGTGTTCACTACAGACTACTGTTTCCCTGCTGAGGATGAGCTTTTAGACCCTTAGAGGCCCACTTGTTTAGAAACCCTTGACTATAGGACTCATATTGCGAGCACCCCGTAATCGCCGCTTGCAGCTATATTTTTAATATTCTTCTTTTTCTTCTCTGAAACGGGTCATGCAGAACAAACCGTAAGGCCTAGAGACACAAAACTTGGTCAACTGATAGTAGTCCTTCCAGCTACTTAGGCGCTCAAACTAAGCCCATTCAGCCATAAGGGGGCACTATAGCGCAAGGCAACGTGTTTGGCCTTCTCACTCCTATTGTGTAAGACGTACATTGAAAATTCTTGATTTATTTCATTCCTTGGCTCAAACAATGTATTTGCCATTTGGACCATTAAGCTCTGTCCACATAGATTTTTTGCTAATTTGTATAATATGTGAAATCAACTTTTGCTAACTAGACCTAGGATTTTTTGGCCTCATGTATGTGGTATCAAAACGTTCAAAAGATCGCACTCATCAATAATTATCAACAAAACTCTAAAATGTCTAAACAATATGGCTGCCATATGCAAGTTAGCTCACCCGATTAGGTGCATGTTTTACTCAATCAGCTGTTTCTCAGGAATGCTTACCAATATTTTGATGAAACTTACGATCCATTGTCAGGACATGGTTTTTTGGACTATTGTAGGTGCTGGCGCATTTTGGCTGGGGTTGCTATAAATGCTCAATATCTGCATCCGTAAATCTTATCAAGCTGAAACTTGCTGTGCTGCATCTAGATATCATTCTTTAAGTTATATTTTAAGGACAAATTGGAAATTCAAAAATTCTCACTGCCATTAGCCAATTAGCTGTGATCAAGCATTTGATGGGCTTAACAGTCATCAATCTGCATGAAACTTGAAATCTGAGTCCAGGAGGCTGCAAGCAAGCACAAGCCTCCTCCATTGCGTGTGATTCAGCCACTGCTTCTTTTTCAAACCACC
>BRDA01085660.1:1085-12118 GCA_036984385.1 Crenuchus spilurus
ATTTCCGAATTCAAAGGTGAGTAATAACTCTAATTAGATTTAATTCGTCTGAGTAATCGGACGAGGTCTAAAGTTTACTCTTGAACAAAATTACTCTCCAAACATCCGCCTTGTTACGTTCAGAAGTGACTGAGTGTCTCTCCTCGAGAAAGAAAAGAGTCGGACTCGTCTCGACCTGTTTGACAGTCATTAAAGGTTACACACGTCCTGACGACGTTGGTGTGTATTCTGACGAAAGTACTGACATTTCACAAAAACAAGCGCACACACACACACACACACACACACACAGGCCTGAAGGATGCCCACTGAGCAGAAAATGCAGTGAGATAGGGATGAAATGGTGTGATAAATGTAGGTGTCCACTCTGCCGTCCTTCTTTCTTCCTCACAGGTTTCTCTACTGACTGAAATGTCAGTGTTCAGGGAAGTGGAAATTACTGACAGTTTGTCCAGCTCTGCTCAGGCTGAGAAAAGAAAGAGCTCCTCTCTGTGAGTCAGTGAAGACTTGCATTGTTCCGCCTACAAACCTCTCATTAAAACAAGTTCTCATTTGAAATCTGGAGCAGGCTAATGAGTCTGCTTAATTTAGATTAATCTCAATAATGAGTGGAAACTTAAGCCTTTAAATAAACTTAAAATAAATCTTCCTAAAAGTGTTTCAGAGACTTTTGACCTCTCCTCTCTCAGCCTACTGAAGAATGCAAAATAAAAATTATTTTTTATGTGTTTGGAAGTTCAAATGCTAAACTGTGTGTTCAAATGTTTGTAGACACTCCTTCTAATAAATGCATTCAGCAGACATACATGTACAACTGCACACACAGCTTGTTTAGTCCCTGTAGAGAAGTATTGGAACCCATTGGCACCATGTCTAATGCCAGGTTTGGACTACAGGTGTATAAATCCCCCCAGCACTGTGGAACTGTGTTCTCTGTTCCATCCAATACTTTTGAGATGAGTTGGGGATGAGGTGGTGGTGGCATCATGCAACATCCTGACATCACTAATGGTCTGAATGCTATCAAGTCCTCACAGCAATGCTCCAAAATCTAGAAGAAAGAATTATCTGTACAATAGAGGCAGTTATGCCAACAAAAGCAGAATAAACTGTTTTTTAATATCATTAATTTTTTTTTTTTTTTTTGGGGGGGGGAATTAACAAGCAGGTGTCCCAATACTTTTGCCTGTTTAATGTATGTTTTCAAATGTTTAAAGTGCTGCCTCCATAGGTCATATCTGAAATTGACTATCCTAAAATGTAGAAACAGCTTACATATTAATATTATAATCCTCCTTCCAGGGGTTTTGGAAGCATGGCTGGAGTGCAGCGGAGAGGGAGGGGGAGGTTGTATTTGTTATTATTTTCTACAGACTGCATCTTAAATGTGGCATTATAATATTAATTTACAGTCAATTAAATGTATTTACATCTAATTAAATGTGTATATGAATTTTTAAAGTAATTATTGGATATCAATACATACAACATATCTAATTTGTACACAGTAAAGCTAATGGAATCTGTAGGTGGCTGCCTACTTTAGTCCTAAAACTGCTCCTGACGTGCTCCCATGTTTTAGTCCTGTTCAACCTGCACTGATGAAGGACTAGAGGTAAAAAAAAAAAAAAACTGTACAGCAACAGATTAGCTGCTGTCTCTGACTCTACATCTATAAGATTGACCAACAAGGTTAGTGAGTGGACACACTGTTTAAAAACTCAAGCAGCTCAAGCGCAACACACACTAACACACCACTGCAAAGCTGAGAATGATCTGTGGGGTCCTGATCACTGAAGAACAGGGTGAATAAAGTCTACAGAGATACAGATGGACTACAGTCTGTAATTATACTACAAAGTGCACCTGTATGGTGCAGATAGAGTAGATACAGGGTGTGTGTACCTAATGAAGTAGGCAGTGAGTGTATCTTTATTTTAGCAGACGGCAGACATCCGTGTTGACAGACGTCCTTGTTTACACTGGCTCACTTTTGATGTGATGACAGTTCAGAGGTGATGGAGAATTAATATGTGTGAAGTGTCTCGTGGAGAGTCTGGCTCAGCCTTCTGCTGGAAAATAAACACAGGAGTCTATTTCTAAGATCAGATTATTGAGAATTATTTGCCTCATAACATGATTTGATTTGATGATGATGGGCTGATTTGGCGAGACCTTGATGTGGCAGTAATGCTGTTGGAGGAGAGAAGAGAAGCAGCAGATGAAAGAGACGTAAGTCCTGTTGTTTCTTCTACAAGACGATAATCTATTTCCTGACTCCTCTGCGCTGAATATTATCACTCTGAAAGCACAGATTTCCTGACGATACCACAGTTTAGCAGAACTGAAGATTAGTTTAAATGGTTTTGATTTTCTGAATCTGCAGAGCTGTGATTTTTTTAGCGCTCCCCAGGCTGACATAAATCATAAAACATCCATTTCATGTGGCTGTAAATGAAAACAAGGCACTTCAAAACAACCATGCGTATGATTTTCCATATCAGCTTCGATATGTGAGCTTTCTCTCTTGCTTTCTTGCTTACACAGTTATGTTTTACCAGGCAAATGTCTAAATATTTATCATTAATTGTAGCTCAACTAGAAATATGTTGATTTTATATATAAAACATTGTCATGGATATGTACATCACATCATTATGAAGCTAATTTTATTCCCCATGTTTTGATCTTTAGAACATAATTAGATCTTCTACATAAATGATTACATTAACTACTCACATTCTACAATAAACAGAGTCATTTAAAAACATAAACTTCTCTCTGCGTAACATATTCATTTCTGACTATTCTGAGCTGTTAATTAAATATTCTGCTTCATATAAACATGTGTCACATCTTCATTTATAGTATGTGTTGATGTTTGAGCCCCAAACAATTGAACTGAGCACTCATTCCTGCTGAAGGCGCCCTCTTGGGGCACAAATCTGAACCTACATAAAGTCCCTTTAGTGCTGTGCAGCCTGAAATAAATGATTGCTTGGACGATTTAAATTCTAAGCATGTTTTATTAAATTACAAATCATACAACACATCTGATCATTTGAAGGCTGTTTTTACAAAATAACACTAACATTTTGTTTTGTTTTTTCATGCGGTTTCTGTATAAAAGACACTAAAGATTTGGATATGCAGATTCAGATAAATAATTCTATACATTACAGTGGATGGATAAAATGTTACATTCACGTTTTTTGGACAGGAATTCTGAGAGATGCCATTATGGAGATACAAGGCTTTATATCTGCAATATCTCATGAAATGATCATGGCTATCCTGCTTAACCGCAATCCACCAAAGTCATTCCATCTGAAATTTTCACAGATCAAATGCTTATATTCTCAAATAAGCACATCATTATGATTGACATCTAGTCATCCTGTCTGAAATTACTACTGAGACAGACTCCAAGCACCACTGAGGCCAAAAGACAGAAGCTCATATATCTCTGATTTGGCTCTAAAAATGCCTATTTAACAGAAATATCAAGGGGTCATGTGTTGATCAGGTGTCAGGTGTTCATCCTGAGTAGAGTTATTTATCATCTATTTCAGAACAGAAGAATGAAATGGGTTTATTTTCCAAGAGTGTAGGAGTGAGTTTGACATGGGGTGATGGTGTTAGGGGTGCACACTTGCTACTATTAATCAAAGCCCACCACATCCCCTAAAATATTAGCAGCAAAAAGCTGTATAAATAAATATATATTTATAATAAATACATAATTAGCTAAGGCAGTAAAAGAATATGTAGAGTGAACAAAGTTTGAACTTTACAAGACTAAAATCTAGACCAGTGGTGTCCAACTCTAGTCCTTGAGGGCTGCTGTCCAGCACAGTTATATGGTTTCTCAATTAAACCTGCTAATTATCTGCTCAGTTATATCAAATAGAACTGTTTGTGAATAGAACTAAGCTCAGTTTCTGTCCTGTTGCCCTCTTGTGGTACAAATCCGTACCTACATAAAGTCCCTTTAGTGCTGTGCAGCCTAAAATAAATGATTTCTGGCATGATTTCTATATTTTTAGTGTTCAGTAGTACATATTACATTTTCTGAACATGTGAAGGGTTATTTGACAAAATCTGTCAACATTTTGTATTTGTTTATGTATAAAAGACTGAGACCAGTGAAGCTGGTGATTAGAGGATATTTTTGAACAGGCACCTCAACAGAAGCCTTAATACAGGCTAAACGGTGACCCAGCACACAACATAGCATGAAATATGAAAGTAGTTTGATTTGATACCAAAACACACTAACACCCTCTGTTGCCTTTCTTGCTCCCCCTGCTGTGTCATTTTAGGGTGGGATGAATGCAACTGTTTCCGGAATTGGATGGGACATGTCCCACCTGGTTCCTAGGACAATGCCAAACTCAAGTAAAATATCATTTAAAAAGCTTTGGTACAGATGATATTTTTAAATGCCATGCAAAATGTCATTTCATATTTTACACTTGATAGTCAAAAGCATCTCCAGGTTAGTCACTTTGAAATCTGATTGCTATGTGTAGTGTAATGTCCACATCAGCTCAAAAATATGGCCAGTAGACTGACTGGTCTCACAGAATTTTATTATGTAAAAAATATGGACAGACAGCTCATGCTCATCCACTTGTATTTAGGTGGAGTTTTAGTTGTATTGGGTGGGGTTTTAGTGATATTCTGTGTTGTTTTAGTGTATTGGGGATTTTATTTGTACTGGGTGGAGTTTTGGTTGTATTGGGTGTTGTTTTGGTGTTATTGGGGTTTTATCTGTATTGGGTGGAGTTTTGGTTGCATTGGAGGTTTTGGTTGTACTGGATGAGGTTTTGTTTATATTGGGTGGGGTTTTAGTTGTATTGGGTGGAGTTTTGTTTGCATTGGGTGGAATTATGATTGCATTGGGTGGGGTTTTGGTTGTATTAGATGGGGTTTTATTTACAGTATATTGGGTGGGGTTTTGGTTGTATTGGATGAAGTTTTGAATGTATTGGGAGGGAAGTTGGTTTTGTTGGGTGGGGTTTTAGTTGTATTGGGTGGAGTTTTGCTTCTATTGGGGGTTTTGGTTGTAGTGGATGGGATTTTGGATGAATTAGGTCAGGGTTTGGATGTATTGGGAGGGATTTTGGTTCTATTTGGTGTGGTTTGGGTTCCATTGGGTGGCTTTTGATTGTACTGAGTGGGGTTTTGGCATGGTTGGGTGGTTGTTCGGTTGGATTAAGAGGGGTTTTGACTGTATTGGGTGGTGTTTTAGATGTATTGGTTGAGGTTTTGAATGTATTGGTTGCATCAGATGGCATTTTGGTTGCATTGGTTGAGATGTTGATGTATTGGCTGATGTTTTGACTGTATTGGGAAGTGGTTTGGTTGAATTGGGTTTGATTAATTGCGTAGGGTTGTTTTTGTATTGAGTAGGTTTAGGTTGTTGAATAGGTCTTAGACAGACAAATACATTTGTATGAACATAAAGTCAGACTAAAATACTCTCGGATCACTGCATTTGTAGATAATCTCCCTGAATTTCAATGATCATTGTTCCAAATCTACACAATTTACACTTTCATGGACAGAACAAACTTCATTTTATGTATTTTTTATTCTTGCCACAGCTCTAAAATGATTTCTGTGACTGCAAGAACATTTAGCTACTCTGTTCTGAACTTATTACAAGGCCAAGATTGCATAAGTGCAGCTTTGTAACAAATGTGGTCTTTAAGTTCCTAAAAAAATATGATAATTATGGACTTGCTTTTCATCCAAGCTCAGCTTTTGACTACTTTAAATTGTCTATTTATGCTTCCAATAGCCTCAGCCTAACTATTCAGGCCACCACACTGTGTCTGGAATGGCCTAGCATATGAAAGAGGTGAGCTCTTACTTCTAAAGTAGTTTTACTTGAGTTAATTCACTTGTATGTGCTGGGCCGAGTTGTATTCTAGTGAAAAACACATTACCTGAAGTGACTTTTTGACCCCATTGCAGAATGGACAACTCATCAGTGCTTTAGGCATTCAAACAGGCTGCTTATTCTCACCTCTGAGAACCAGCACATGAAAGGACAGTTCGTATGCAGACGAGTGAGAAAAGAACAGGCTGCTGTAACCCGTTTTAAGAGCTGCTGTATCAAAGGCAAAGAAAGCCTATCTGGCGTCTTGCTGGGATGTGCTGCTTTTTATATATTGGGACAGGCTTGTTCATTTGAACAGCCAATATTGTGCAGCAGGAGGAGGGAACAATTGAATTTGCATCTGACAGCGCCGTGATAATGTATGACAGAGAGTGAGGCAAGCTGTTGTTCCAATCTGCTCCCCCACTGCATGTTGGTAATGGCCATAAATCTACTGGAGCATGGTTTAGAGCTTCACCTTCTATCTGCTCACAAAGCTGGGACAGAGAGAACAGGCTATACATCACTGGTCCTCTAAAGGCTCTGAATAATGCAGACAGTTTGCTTCTTGCCAAGATAGGAGTGTTTGCAATTCACTCAAACTCCATGAGTATGTAAAGAATGGAAGAAAGGCAACACAACCAGCCTTCACTTTCATTGTTTCAGAGGATGCACATTCATCTGCTGCTAGGACTATACTATAACTGGGACTGAATCTCTTTGGAGAGGCATCACATTTGTGTGTACACTCAAAAGCCACCTCCTCAACCCCTCGTGGTATTTACACTCATTCTGTATTTTAGCTCCACTGAGCATATAAGTGCACTTTGTACAGACTGTAGTCCATCTGTTTATCTGTGTAATGTGTTCATCCTGTTCTTCAATGGTCAGGACCACCACAGAGCAGGTGGACCATTCTCAGAACTGCAGTGACACTGATGTGGTGGTGGTGTGTTAGTGTGTGTTCTGATATGAGTGGTTCAGAAACCTCAGTGTCTGAGAATAATCAGCCATCAGTGTCAGGACTAGAGGACCAACACAAACTGTGCTGTGCTGCTGTCTCTGACTTTACATCTACAAGACCAACAAGGTAGGTGTGTCTAATAGAGGACAGTGAGTGACACAGTGTTTTACATCTCCAGCAGCTCTAACACACCACCACCACATCAGTGTCACTGAGAATGATCCACCACCCAAATAATCTCTGCTATGTGCTGATCTGTATCAGACTTAACTCTGTGTTCTCTGCTCCATCCTGTGCTTTTGGGATGAGTTGGTGGAGTTGTGGATGAGGTGGAGGTGGTGATCATCCAACATCCTGAGTCTCTAGTTCCTGAATGCAATCAAATCCTCACAGCAATGCTCCAAAATCTAGTCGAAAGACTTTACTGGACAGTAGAGACAATTACTTCAAAAAAGCAGCACAAACTCTTTTTCTTTTAATGCCAAATACATGAGCATGCGTCCCAATACTTTTGTCCCTACAGTGTATTTCATATGTACTGATTCATACAAGGAAATTACACTGCAAATTACAGGAATTTACATTCAAATCTGGGCTCTTTTATAAAATATGTCCATGTTTTTGATGCTGCTATAGAAATGATATGCAGATATTTGCTGAGATCATTTAAAAGCCTCATTCTTCATTTTCTCAGACATAAATTATAGATATGAGGAAAGCAGTGTGACACACGAGTGAATCATTACTCAGCAAGTGCTCTGTAAACACCTCGATCAATCAGAAAGGGATGAGTAAGTACTTGCCATGGATTTGTATGAAATGTGGTCTCCACAAAGCAATCATGAATTCTGTGGCCTTCAAATGAATCATCTCCTTCCTCCACCTGACTCTCAGAGCTCGGCTCTCCAGAAGACTCTGAAAGATCTGCAAGTTATTGTCAGCGACATGAAGCCGAGCAGATATCAACAGCTTGAGGCCACTGAGGCAGGCAGGAGGAATCCCACACTCCCTCTGTTGTCTGTGAATGAATCCCTAAACCAATTTCCAGGTGTTCAGTGTTCTTCCACATCCACTCCATGAGCACAACCCGGCCGCCTCGGGACGGCTGCTGAAACTACAGCTGACGAGAAGAAAGTGAAAATATTTCATTACTTTCTTCCTCCAACCTTCTCAAACATGTAGGCCCAGATTAAACAGGAATGTGAACTAAAGTCAACATGCCAGCTGTGGTCTGGTCTATGATATTAAACGCTGGCAGGTGAGCAGGCTGTAGGGACACATTATCCTGAAGAAATTTGGATAATATACTGTTTTCTTAACCCTTTCACACATATTACTCATTGGACATTGATTTATACCTCATCATCTTCTACTAGACTAAGCCCAACTGGGTAAAGATCTAAAAAATACAACAAAAAAATCAATTAACAGTAAAATGATGGCAGTGGAGATGTCAGCATTTTATAGTTATTTTACAGAACATCTGTTATTATCTAACTATATTCTACTGTATTCAAACTACAGTATGCAACAGGAGAGTAACTGCTTTTAGAGTAATTTCACAGCACATGCAAACATGTTAATGTTATTTTACAGTGCCTCTACTGTAATTTAACAGTAAAATCAAGTTTATTAGTCTCACTAATCATTTTACCAGATTCACTGTTTCTTTGGATGCTGATGAGATGTTTCACTCAGCTTTTATCTTTAATTTACACCTTTTTTAAAATTCTGTTCTGTTAAAGTCAAAATATAGCTAAATCATCTTTGTAGCTAATCTTTACATTTATGGTAATTACACAAAATGCTTTTTAAACTTCCCTAAACAACCCTAAACAACCCCAACTACTTACATTGAACAACAAATAACAAGACAATAAACAATAAACTATGCCTAAATGAATTGTACGAGTGTGCAATTTGAAAAGCTAATTGGCATGAGCTACTGACCTGCTCATGGAAACACTGCCAACACCACAATACACCTGTAGTTTATTTAAAGTTCTTGCTGTTAATCAATCCACATAATTCCACTTCTCAGTCAAACCCTGAACATTCTTCAAGTCTGATCTGTATGAGAATCTTTGGGGATTAAAAATAAATAAATAAAACATTTATTCATGGGCAATAAATCAGTTTGGCAGAACTCTTACATCACATCTCATCACAAAAGCATATAAATCTGAGCCAGCATGGATAGTCCTGTCTCATACAGTCTCAAACTGTCAACAAGAGCAGTTCTGTTATTTACAGTGAGCGAGGTAAGCATATCAGAACGTGGAAGTCATTCTGAATCACATTCATTTTAAAGCACATTAACAGAGCCGTATGAGCAGCTGAGCTATTTTATCTAGTCTTACTATATTTTTTATAAATCTTGTGGTTTTAAACAGCAACATGAAATGAATGAAAAATGTGTTTTTGTAGGGAAAATCCTTGAAATTAGCAGAAAATGTGTTTTAAGATTTGTAATATAATTTCACATAGTTACAGTTGAACACTAAAAATATAGATGCTTTTAGATTTTAGTCTCAGAAATAATTTTCATCAGGCTGCCTGGCACTAAAGCATCATTATGTAGGTCAGGTTTGTGCCACAAAAGGGCACCCTTCAGCAGGAGAGTGTTCAGCTCTGTTTGTTTGAGTCTCAAGCATTAGTAAAAAATAGAAGGCACAAACCAATGTAATATTAATATTAAAAATTTATAACTTATTTTTACAGCAATTTTTGTAAAATAGTACTTTTTAAAAAAATACGAGATAAAAGCAAGAGCAGAGAAAGAATAAAATGTAAAATAATGGTCTCTCTCTCTATATATATATATATATAGTGTGTGTGTGTGTATGTTTTTTTTAGTCCCAGAAATATTTATTTCAGGCTGCACAGCACTAAAGGGACTTTATGTAGTTCAGATTTGTGCCACAAGAGGGCGCCTTCAGCAGGACTGAAACTGAGAGCTCAGTTCTATTTGTTTGGTACTCAAACATAAACACTTATTGTAACTGAAGATATGACACATGGTTTATATGAAGCAGAATCTTTAATTAGCAGCTCAAAATGGTCAGAAATGAACAAATTAAGTAGAAAGAAGAGCTTCAGCTTTTATATGATTCCTCTCCAGAAGGTGTGGGAGGGTTGATATAGTTTCAGTTGATGGTATTCTCAGAGATATCACATCTTAAGCACTATTATTGAGTAATTACACTGAAAAACAACACAAAAGTGATTCAGCTCCTCTTCAGTGATAGCTGTGATGAATAGACACATGGACTCAGTGGTGGGTCCTGGGCATTTAAGGGAGTAAATACACTGCATTAAGTAACCTTTTCATGATTGACTAATTACTTTTAGCTTGAATGAACTATTAATTATCCACTGATGAAGTTATTAGAGGAGCTGGTATTAATATGTATTAGCTATTTGGATCAATCATAATTACTGTAATCAAGGCAAAGTGCTGCTTTATTTTGAGAGAAGCACACACATGTGGAGAGAGGGCTGATTGTCTATCTACACCCAGCAGATACAACAGAAAACACCAGCAGGCTTAATAACCAAGAGGACACACACACACACGTTTGTTTCTGTGAATTGTGGAGACATTACATAGATTTACCCAAACCTTTAAACATTTAATCTTAAGCCCAAAACATATCTTAACATAAATAAGTGACCAGCTTTTCAGTCCCTTGAAGAAAGAAAAGTCCCCACAAGCTGAGTGTTTAAACAGGTTCTGGTCCCCACAATGTGGCATAAACCTGCTACATACACACACGCTTGTGATGGTGTCATACTAGTGATGACATTTATTCACTTGTGTAATACTGAGTAAAAATAAACCTAAACCTAAACTTAACCTTAGCAACCAAAAATCAATATTTGTGAGGACCAGAAAAATGTCCCCACTTTACAGATCTGACACACAGTCCGTGGTCCTATCTACCAGGTAGAAATACAAGAACACACACACACACACACACATATTCATATTCAGTTCAGCACATTTGGTCACATATGAAAGCTGCCTTCAAGCCCAGGAGTGGTCCAGAGTCCTTATGAACTTTTCTAAGGGTTAGTTGAGTGTCGCTATTATCAATCAATCAATCAAATTTTATTTATAAAGCGCTTTTTACAACTGATGTCACAAAGCAGCTTTACAGGGTTTGCAATAACAGACATAAA
>BRDA01085663.1:0-10244 GCA_036984385.1 Crenuchus spilurus
TTGAGTTAATTCAACTATTTTAAACAATAAAACTTTTGTTTGTGATGATGCTTGTTCAAATGTATTATTATTATTATTATTATTATTATTATTATTGTTGTTGTTGTTGTTGTTGTTGTTGTCCACAGTAAAATGATCTAATATACACTGAACACCGTATTAACAAAAAGTGAATTAAATCATATACCTGTCTACTAAAGTCAGCACAATGTGGAATAATCTGAATAATGCTCCAAAGACCATTTGCTGAGCTGCAAAAAACCCTTAGACATTCAGAAGGTTTTTTAAGTGTGTATGGCTCTATATAGAACAAGTGCCTTGTAAGTGTATAACACTTATGACTTATGTACTGTATGTAGATATATCTACTTATCAATAATTCTACAGGATAATGACAAGCATTGTAATATATATATATATATATATATATATATATATATATATATATATATATATATATATATATATATGACACTTAATGCATTAAGTTAATGAATAACACTTTCTAATAACTTTCTTTAATAAGCCATTAACTAATGATTAATAACTGTGAACAAATAGTTAGTTTATGAACATTGAACATGAACAAATGTTTATAAATGTAGTTATTAATGATTGTATAAAATTTTGCAAATGTTAACAAATCATTAGTAAATCATTAGTAAATATTTTTTTTTATTAAATTATCATGAACTAATGATTTGTTCACAGTTATTAATCATTAGTTAATGAGCTATTAATGGAAGTTATAAAGTGTTACCAATTAATTTAATCCATACTGAGCTCTTGTCAACAAAATACAGTATGATATTTCATTAAATTCAGTGCCAAATATTCACTTTCAATTTCTGGTGCAACTCTAGTAATTACACATGTATCCAGTATAGTTTTACCTCATGCGCTTTTACAATTATAGCCTGATAGGTAATTACATGTAATAATAATAATAATAATAATAATAATAAATTTCTGAATGTTTAATTTTTAACATATTTAATATGTAATATTTTGTGTATCAGTATGTTGACTGCTGTCACCATTATAGTGAACTTTCATAGTGACTTTGTCAGCACACCATTCCTTTATTCCTTTATGTTCTTGGTACAGAACTTTCACGTGGGAAGAAAGACCAGGTCATAATTGAATATTCAAGGGTTACGGACAGGACCTCCAAAGACGTTTTCCTTGTTTCGGGCTGGTGTGTTCGTAAATAGGAATTGAGATATTGGTGTGAAGAAAAGTAAACATGGCCTAAATTATTACTGACATGTTCCTAATTTGCCCCTTCACCCCTCCCCCTGGCCTCTGGCCCCCTGCGGATAGGCCACCCCTGATGCCTGTCACACCTGGTGTTGAAAGGGATTGGGTGTATATTATCTGCGAGGAGGCGGCTGGTGGGGGTAGAGTCAGGGGGCCAGTTCGTCTTTCCTACAACGTGGACACACACACACACACACACACACACACACAGCGGTGTTTGGGGAGGTCAGGGCCGACTCGGCCTGTTTACTTCACTGTCCATCATCACTGCAGGCATCCACTGGTGCTCTCTCTCTCTATCTATCTATCTTTGTCTCTCTCTGCTTGTCTCTATTACAGAAAACCCACTACGTATTATACTCCTTTAATCTGTAGGCCTGTTTTTTCATTATAGTTGTGCATTTCTTAGCAATGTGTACATATATTCTTCTTTTTCTTCTTTGACTTCAACTCTACAATGATGGTTTATCATAGCAATCACAACAATCTACCAACACCATCACAACCAAACTGTATACCATCGCAACCACAACAACCTACTAACACAATCACAACACCTTGTATCATACTAACCACAGCAACCTACCAACACCATCACAACCACAACAACAACCTACCAACACCATCACAACCACAACAACCTACCAACACCATCACAACCACAGCAACCTATCAACACCATCACAACCAAACTGTATACCATCACAACCACAACAACCTACCAACACCATCACAACCAAACTGTATACCATCGCAACCACAACAACATATTAACACAATCACAACACTTTGTATCATACTAACCACAGCAACCTACCAACACCATCACAACCACAACAACCTACCAACACCATCACAACCACAGAAACCTATCAACACCATCACAACCAAACTGTATACCATCACAACCACAACAACCTACCAACACCATCACAACCACAACAACCTATCAACACCATCACAACCAAACTGTATATCATCACAACCACAACAACCTACCAACACCATCACAACCACAGAAACCTATCAACACCATCACAACCACAACAACCTACCAACACCATCACAACCACAGCAACCTATCAACACCATCACAACCAAACTGTATACCATCACAACCACAACAACCTACCAACACCATTGCAACTACAACAACCTACCAACACCATTACAACCACAACAACCTACCAACGCCATCACAACCAAACTGTATACCATTGGAACCACAACAACCTACCAACACAATCACAACAACACTTTGTATCATACTAACTACAGCAACCTACCAACACCATCACAACCACAAAAATCTACCAGCACCATCACAACCAAACTGTATACCATCACAACCACAACAACCTACCAACACCATTGCAACCACAACAACCTACCAACACCATCACAACCACTAAATCCTACCAACACCATCACAACCACACTGTGTATCATAGCAACCACAACAACCTACCAACACCATCACAACCACAACAACCTATCAACACCATCACAACCACACTGTGTATCATAGTAACCACAACAATCTACCAACACCATCACAACCACAACAACCCACCAACGCCATCACAACCATAACCTACCAACACCATCACAACCACACTGTGTTTCATAGCAATCACAACATTTTACCTGCACCACACCAACCACACTGTTTAACATTGCAGCAACAACAACCTGCCAACTCCATACCAACCACATTGTATACCATAGCAAACACAACAATTTACCAACACCATACCAACCACATTGTATAGCAGAGCAACTACATCATAGCAACTACAACATCATAGCAATTATCTGAGATTCTGTACCAACTATCTATATACCATAGCAACCAATAAACCTTAGTAACACAAAACATACCATACCATTTACTTTGTAAACTATGCTTTGCAAACCCCTACCATTATTGTTAATCTCAGATAACTGACTTATAAACAATGATCAACAGCTGTTTACAGCGATTTTAACTTTTTACTTATAATTCTAATTCATTAGAAATATAATTTGGATAAAACATTTACAACTGTGTCACTCAGTCAGCCTCTCTCCCTCTGTCTTCTTTCTTTCTTTCTCTCTCTCTCTCTCTCTCTGTTTATCTGCTCTGCCTCAGTCCTGCACACGTGTGGCTGGAATTGTGGGATAGCTCCCTGGGGCTGGAGGACCACACATGTGGAGAGCATGAACTCCAAGCTGGCTCAGAGAGAGGAGAGAGAGTTAGAGAGAGAGAGAAGAGAGAGAGAGAGAGAGAGGTCCAGCAGTGGTCAGAAATTTCTGTCCTGTTACCTAAATGTGAACCTGCAGAGAAGTTGCTGATCCGGCAGTCCAGAGAGAGCCGGATCTGCCCCTTAATTCCAGCGGCCCGGACGACTCCCAGCCAATGCGGCTGTATATTTGGATTCGCTTGTTGCGGTTACTCGGGCTTAATGGATGTTTGTGGTTCTGTGTCTGAAATGACCCCGTTCACCACGGACAAGGTTTAATCTAATCTGCTAGGGAGTTACTGTTCCCTCATGCTGTTATTGTTTCCCTCAACTTCATTATGTCCCTCCTTTGCTTTAAGTTCACGTCATATTAGAAATTGCATATACTCCTTTTAGGATGCAATGGTTGGACAAAATAATTTTGATACCTGCTCATTCATTGTTTTGCCTGAAATCAAGTGTTGTGCCTACTGTCTACTAGATTTTGGGGCATTGCTGTGAGGATTTGATTGCATTTGGCCACATGTACAGTTAGTGAGGTTAGGATGCTTTTATGATCTTCACCCCACCTCATCCCCAGCTCCCCCAACGAATCACAAAAGTACTGGATGGAGCAGAGAACAGTTCCTCAGTGGTGAGAGGCTTTATGTCCCTCTCATCCACACCTGGCATTTGACATGGTGCCCTCCAGTGAGTCCTGTTCTATTGGCAGTACTCTCTACAGGGACATTGAGGGCCATTGATGCCTGACGAGTGGTACAATGATCCCGATAATGTCTATAATAAACACAGAAAAGTGTCAGGGATCACCACTGAGTGATATGGCTATGTATGGTTTTGTATGCTTATGATTATTCTACAAGAATTTCTAACTCTACAGTGAACTGGCTTCGTCCCAATCGATCATGATAGCACACTGCGTATTGGCCATACATTTACAGAGCCAGTGGCCATGTGATTTACCCTTGAAAACTCCTGCCAGAAGCCTTGTACTTTTGAACTCTGATACTTTTCCAAATGTAGTCCTGTTTAAAGCTGTCAGATCCTTTCAGTGCAACTTGCAATTGAATTTAAAGCTCATGTTGGGGTACTAAAATAACACCTTTCCTTGCTCATGTTGATAGTTATTGTTGGAATTTTGGATATTACATCCAACTTTCGTATCAGTGTCTGGAAAACGATGTGATATAAATTCCATAATTTCACTTACCAAATCATAAAATGTCTGTCATCCTGAAAATGAATGCGACATACTGCACATGAATCACAGTATAGCAGTGTATTTTTCTAGCTGAAATACTGTAACATTGCTTTGAAAAGAGTACAAGACATTAAATTTAAGTTAAAGAGGTTTGAAGTTTAATAATAATATGGTTTAATAATAACTTGGTCACACCATTATTAAAACATTCTCATTATAGCATTAAAAGATTGGCACACTATATTTACATATTTAGATACTCACCCAAGACATGTTTGGAGTCTACATTTGGCTTTGTTTAGCTGCAAGGCTAATGTTACTAAGTCAATAGACACCTAAATAGGCCACAACATCTCTCAGACCTCATCCAGATGTTAATTAAGGTCTCACAAAGATGAATACAGACACCTCAGACAGCGGCAGGACTGGGAAGAAGACTGATCTTATATTCCTCCATATTTATGAAGTTCATCATCACTAAATCTGACTTTATATCAGCTTTCTACTCTGAGTCAACTAAGATGGCAGATGGCCTCACTAACTTTTATGTGTGTGGCTTACATAGGTGACTATTGAGTTCCACTGTTTGCTACCATCATTAGCATCACATTTTCAATTCTAACCTAAGGAGGCTAAATATGGCTTGACTCATTGAGGACATCTATACTGAGTAAACTATTAACTGAAAGTATACATGTTGAAAGTGCTCAATGAGAGATAAAATGAGACAAAAACACTATGAGGGTTAATGAGGATGACTGTAATGAAACATACACATCTCCAAAATGAGGAAACGGATAAACTGCATTAAAATGACAACAGGAGTGAGGTTGTATTTTTACTTACCTGGACACTTATTATTATTTATTCTCCTAATTTTCCTTAATAAATCTGTTGGACTTTCACTAGTATTAGTGTTTAAGGAGCTCACAGTAATACAGTGACTTGTAGCTGTAGCTGTGATTATAATCACCTCTTTAATAAGCCTCGCTTTTACCTTCCATTTCACTTTCTTTTTCCTCCACATACAGCTCCATCAGCTAGAGTCTGGACACCATGTACACCACGTCCATCCAGACCAAGTATATGATTGACTGACTCTTCAAGATCAGCAATGTTTTGTGTAATTCCTATTTAAAATCATACAGATTTGTATCAGACAGGACTAAAATTGATCAGATGAGCTGTAAGTTAACTTAAAACAGTAGATATTTCAGTCAGAGGAGGAGAAAAACAGCATTTTGTGAATCTGGATGTGAATAAAATCACAGAGGAGCTCCTGTAAAAGAAAGAACATAGTTCTGCAAAGAACACAGTTCCACAATGATGGGGTGCCCACTAGCCCACACCTGGCATTAGACATGGTGCCCTCCAGAGTTCTATTCTACTGGCAGTACTTCTCTACAGGGACTAGACAAGCTGTGGGTGTGCTTTTGCACAACTTAATGAAACTGAATGCGTTCATTAGCAGGAGTGTCCATAAACTTTTGGACATCTCACTTTAGTCTGTAGTTTAAGAAAATATGCTAGCTTGAAAGAGAAAGAAATGGCCCGGGAATGGCTGAGGAGGGGCTGAATTGGGCTGAAACCCGAGTCTCTGGCCTGCACTCTTAGCGCTCTCTCAGGGACTCCCCTACTTGGCCTGGACTTAATTGCGTCCCGATATAAACAAGGGGGTTAGTGTGAGAGCGGCGAGGCAGCTGGGCCGTAAGCAGAGGGCCAGACTGGGGATTGAGTTCAGAGAGACAGGACTTAACCCCGACACTGATAGCAGAAAATATGAAAGACAGATAGAGAGGGGAAGGGGTGGAGAGGAATCCGGCGAGACGCCGATATCAAACAAATCACGGCAAAAAGAGGATGAATAAGAGGATTGAGAGAGACACGGAGAGAGGGAGGGAGCTGGACTTCAGCTTAAATTAAAGAGGCAGGAGGGAAATGGAGACGTACGGAGAGAAAAAGCTGACTTCAGCAGGAGAGACCTAGACTGTAGTGCTGATATCAGATAACAGAGAAATGTTGAATATGAACTAGTTTAAATGTTATTTGAGATGATACGTTTTTACAAATGTATTTTTCAATAAGCATGAAAAGCTTTGTGACGTCCTTCTAATCTAAGATCCAAGAGGAGGAGCCATATGAAAGCTGAAATTTTCTTCTCATTTGTTTCTGACTATTTTGAGGTTCTGATTAAAGATTCTGCTTCATATAAACCAGGTGTCATATCTTCAGGTACAATAAGTATTGATGTTACTGATGTCTGAGTTCCAAAAAAATAGAAATGAACTGTTCTGCTAAAGGCGTCCTCTATTGTGGCACAAATCTGAAGCTACATAAAGTCCCTTTAGTGCTACGCAGCGTAAAGTTAATTAATTCTGGGCCTAAAAATGTCCAAGCTCCTACATGTTTAGTGTTCAGCAGTAATTTATGAGCTTGTGATATTGTATTACAAATCATAAAACACATGTTCTGAAGAGCTATTTTATAAAAAAAATTCAACATTTTGTATTTATTTAATGTAGTTGCTGTATAAAAGATTTTGAGATGCAGATTTAGACTGAAAAGTGCCATCAAGTTGATTCTAACTCTGGGTTCTGGGTCTTGATGTCAAGTGGACTTGTCGTTGAGTCCAATCCTTATAGGCTATAATACAGCAGTAATAAGTAATAAATATAGGCTATAAATTATTTAATATTATTATTTTTTTAATATATGATGAAATCTAAAAACATTTACAAGTATTGACAGTAAATCACTGAATATACAACACATTAAAAGACTTAATCTGGTCTTGTTCTTGACTCTGACTCAGCTCTAGTGGTCTTGACCACAGCACCAGCATAAACTTCTATCTCTAGATAGAAGAACAAAACTAAAATACTTCAAACATGTCCGGCTGCATTGTATAAACTTTTTTTGTTTGTTGAAATAACAGCAATGAAGCTGTTTGGTGTGCTTAATTTTTTTATATGATCTATATAGCAAACTTAATCAACACATGATGAAACAACAGGGTTGTGCAATGACTTGACGTAACTGGGGGTGGAGACATAAACAGGACACATGGATGACATAAACAAAAGCATGTGGCAACATAACGGGAACCATAAACACACAAAGAGCACATGTACAGAGGCGAGGATATGCACGAGGATGAGGTGGGAGGGTTACAGAAGCTGTTTGGTCTATTTAATTTGTTTGTTGTTGTTGAACTGCCACTATGAACAGTAAGCTACAGAGGTGCAAATCATTTTCATTATAACAATGATACATCTCTGCATTATTTCACGTTTCTGTTCATTCATCTGTGACTCTGAAATGAACTCCATGGAAAGTAGATACCTGGAGTGATGAACTAAGGTTATTCCCAGTTTTAGCAGGACAGGGCTCAGAGACCCAGACAGACAGTTCTGCCAGTGGCTCCAGCAGAACAGCCCTGCAGACAACTCTGTCACAGACGCTCTGCTCAGATCAATTCGTTCCAGCCAGGCGTAATGGACAGCCAGAGGATTCCATTTCATTAGTCCAGATCCTTCTTCAAAACTCAAAAGTATCCAGCAGGAGCCTCTCCCCAGCAGCCTGGCCCAGACAGAGCTGAAGGCCCAGATACAAGGTCCAAAGGCCCAACACTGACCCAACATGTTCAAACCTCCTGCCAGTTTGTTTGTGAATGCAGATCAAGTCATCCAAAATGAGAACTTTACAAGAGAAAGAAAACACTGACTTTGCTTTTAATGGAAGTCAATGGTACCAGACGTCTTTCTGTCATTTAATGAAGCATTTAAGAGTTCAAATCTCAAAATCTTAATGTTTCAGATTGTGAAAATGTGAAAATGTGTTTTGGTCTTTACGTCTGCCAAATTCATGATGACTGGACCAAAAGAAATGACCCACGCCTGGTTCCTTTGACGTCCATTATAAGCAGATCAGGTTTTGTGTTCTCCTGTGAAGTCTCATTCTGGAGAAGGTGAAATGTAAAAATTTAGAGTTAGGAGAGGATGAATGTAGTCAACACATCGATTGAAGATGTAACCTTAAGGAACACTATCAAATGACAACAAATCTGTTATTGCAAATGAGCTCTTGAAGGTTTAGCAAAAAATAAAAAAATAAGCCAAGTGTTCCACAAGACTTACAGTAATGTATGTTCCACAAACACAAAGCCTTGGTTGAAGAACATCTCCTGGATTTCTGACTTAATGGTGTTTGTCACTGACACGTGAGGTATTTCACAAAGCAGGACTTACCAGGTAATTTACACCCAAAGTCAAACCTACAGGACAATCCTGAACATTAGGCTTAAGCTATCTGTCTAACTGCTGTGTGGAACAACCCCCAGTTCTTTGGGTTTAATGGTGTTTCTCTGAGAACTGGGCACATTGTTTGGCCAACATATTGCGGGTAATAATGAGAAAATTCTGGCTCCTTTGGCCATTAACTATAACTACATGTTCTTACTACTCTCCCCCCACCTTCCATGAGGTCCAGGCTATTTTGGATCTGTGTAAGGCAGTGAAGTTCCCAGGGAAAACGGCCGTTCCGTGTGGCTTGCTGCTTTTAACCATTTTGTCCCATCTAGACAGGAGGACAATTTGAGCGTTTGGGAGGCTGCCAAGGTGTAAAATGCCCAATTTCTGTGGGAGCTATTTAAGCCCCCGCAATCACGGTCTCCCTCTCTCTGCCTCACGCAGGCTGATTCAGCTCCTGACAGCTAAATGATGCCCGACGTCCCCTCTCATCATTTCGCTTGTTAGAGAGAAGAACGTTAAGCAGTGGCCTCCCAGTCCCACGGCCCCAGAGCTCACAGGAGGACCCTGAGAAGAGTTTGGGCTGCAGGGAGACAGACGGGACGTCATGTTTCAGCCTTTGGATGAGTGGCATGTTGGATCTGTGATGATTTATTCATTGCTGTTGTGGCTGGAATTTGGCTTTGTGTTCCCAAAAGTTAGCCTAGATCATATCTATCAGAATTTATAATTATCACATCATAACAATGTTCATTATGTCTTATGTATGATCATAATGCATCATAAGCATTAATCATATCTTACACACAACACATGAAACATGATAAAATTACTTTTACTCTAATTTCTTGAATATTCATGTATATTTATATAATTTTATAACACAAAGTGGCAGACTTTCATCACGGAAATACATTATTAATGATAGAAATATATTTTAGGCCACTACAAATGCCTTATAAATTCTAAATGAGGCATGTTTTAGACAAAATAAATTGATTTAAGTCAATATTTCACATATTAGGATAATAATGTCATTGTCAGAAATATAATTATTAACATTTAAAAATGTAAATTATAAATACATATTTAATCTTAAAAAAACATTTGACATAATATCAGACATATAATGCAATTATAAACAGTGTGAGCACTAAAAATTATTTTAAACTAAAACTTAAATTAAACTAAAGTGTCAGTTTCTTTGATATTATTGATGTGTAACATTATAAACACAGCTTATGATGCATTATAATAATAATTTATTATACATAATAAACATGGCTATAAGTATATATATATATATATATATAT
>BRDA01085664.1:0-11347 GCA_036984385.1 Crenuchus spilurus
GTGTTACTTCTAGCACTGTGTCCTAGCCTTTCTGACAAAAGTAGCTTTTTTATGCCCACAGCACACAGCACAGCTGCAGAAGCTAGAGCCTCAGGTGAGCTTGAGGTGACGGCCCAGGAAAGCAGTGGGGAATACAGCACATGCAGAGAATATCTATGCTGGTAATGTTCATATCTCTAACATCTAAAAACACTTACACTGAGAAAGTAAGTCTGAGTATGGACAGTTTTATTTGGTTGAGTATGACTGTTACACTTTTAATTATTTGAGCCTAATTAAGCCTACCGTACACCTAACGACTTTCACACGATTTTACAGTCGCAGACAAATTTTCACAGTCTGGCTAAAATCACGAGTCTTGCTAGATTCGAGTTGCAGTCGCGTCATATTGATCGTTAAGTGTAAGGTGGTCAGGACTGAAAGTTTTAGTCAGTCTTTTTCACGTCGAGGCGTCGAGGCTTTCCGATAAAATCAAACATGTTTAATATTATCACAAGTTGTAAGAGTTCACTCAAGCAAATACTGTTAGGATCCAATAGGAGAGCTACGGGAAGCCGCAAAGGCAAATAGTAAATACACGAATGTCTGGCGGGTAGAGCTCGGAAACTACGGTTCTCCTGGACTGTAGAAAAAAAGGAGAACCTAGTGGAGCTGTGGAGCGAGCAAGAGTGTTTTACCATTTACTACACAACAGAGATGAAAAGGAAAAAAAGTGGACAAATTGGTGAAGCCTTTGAAATCCCAGGTGAGTGTGCTATGCTAAAGCTAACTAGCTAACTAAACACTACTGAATGGGGCTATTTAACGATAATTTTAATCTTAAAAGTTACTGCTTTCCCCAACAGCTTGAAGAAAATGAGGAGCATGCAGACACACAGGACCAGGAATGCATGGATGTGAATCATATGTTGACAGTATTTTCAGCTCTGATAGCTCTGTATCTGTAATGCATGTTACTATATTTGATTTTGTGCTACGTTGTCTTATTGTGCGTCGAGTTATTTTTGATACAAAGAAAGGTTTAATAAATACACATTTTGCAATAATTCTGCTCTTTATTGCATTAATTCTATCTAAAACGAAAGCAGATGGGAAATAATCTCAAAATAAATCTAGTTGCAGTCTTTAAATTAGTGACCCTGCAAGATCCACAGTCTTTTCAAAATCTTAAGCCTGCGACTAGACTGTGACTAAAAAGTCTGTAGATGTGAGATGGTGTCAGACTTTAGTCTGTTAAAAATCTTTTCAGAATCTTTTCAAAGTCGTTGTGGGTGTATGGGAGGCTTTAGAGAAGCCTACTGAGGAATCATGATTGTAAACAATGGGTATACAGTAGCACCTCTCTGTGACTTTAGGATTAACAGCACCACCCTATTTCTTTAGGATTAATAGCACCACCCTGTACCTTTAGGATTAATAGCACCACCCTATACCTTTAGGATTAACAGCACCACCCTATGCCTTTAGGATTAACAGCACCACCCTATGTCTTTAGGATTAACAGCACCACCTTATGCTCTTTAGGATTAATAGCACCACCCTATTCCTTTAGGATTAACAGCACCACCTTGTACCTTTAGGATTAACAGCACCACCCTGTACCTTTAGGATTAACAACACCACCCTATGCCTTTAGGATTAACAACACCACCCTATGCCTTTAGGATTAACAGCACCACCCTATGCCCTTTAGGATTAATAGCACCACCCTATACCTTTAGGATTAACAGCACCACTCTATACCTTTAGGATTTACAGCACCACTCTATACCTTTAGGATTTACAGCACCACCCTATGCCTTTAGGATTAACAGCACCACCCTATGCCTTTAGGATTTACAGCATCACCCTATGCCTTTAGGATTTACAGCACCACCCTATTCCTTTAGAATTAACAGCACCACCCTATTCCTTTAGAATTAACAGCACCACCTTGTACCTTTAGGATTAACAGCGCCACCCTACACCTTTAAGATTAACAGCACCACCCTGTACATTTAGGATTAACAACACCACCCTATGCCTTTAGGATTAACAACACCCTATGCCTTTAGGATTAACAGCACCACCCTATGCCTTTAGGATTAACAGCACCACCCTATGCCCTTTAGGATTAATAGCACCACCCTATACCTTTAGGATTAACAGCACCACTCTATACCTTTAGGATTAATAGCACCACCCTGTACCTTTAGGATTAGCAGCACCACCCTGTACCTTTAGGATTAACAGCACCACCCTATGCCTTTAGGATTAACAGCACCACCCTATTCCTTTAGGATTAACAGCACCACCCTATGCCTTTAGGATTAACAGCACCACCTTGTACCTTTAGGATTAACAGCGTCACCCTACACCTTTAAGATTAACAGCACCACCCTGTACCTTTAGGATTAACAACAACACCCTATTCCTTTAGGATTAACAGCACCACCCTGTACTTTAAGGATTAACAGCACCACCCTATTCCTTTAGGATTAACAGCACCACCCTGTACCTTAAGGATTAACAGCACCACCTTGTACCTTAAGGATTTACAGCACCACCCTATGCCCTTTAGGATTAATAGCACCACCCTGTACCATTAGGATTAACAGCACCACCCTGTACCTTTAGGATTAACAGCACCACCCTATACCTTTAGGATTAACAGCATCACCCTATGCCTTTAGGATTTACAGCACCACCCTATGCCTTTAGGATTAACAGCACCACCCTATTCCTTTAGGATTAACAGCACCACCTTGTACCTTTAGGATTAACAGCGCCACCCTACACCTTTAAGATTAACAGCACCACCCTGTACCTTTAGGATTAACACCACCACCCTATGCCTTTAGGATTAACAACACCACCCTATGCCTTTAGGATTAACAGCACCACCCTATTCCTTTAGGATTAACAGCACCACCCTGTACTTTAAGGATTAACAGCACCACCCTGTACCTTAAGGATTAACAGCACCACCCTATTCCTTTAGGATTAACAGCACCACCCTGTACCTTAAGGATTAACAGCACCACCTTGTACCTTAAGGATTTACAGCACCACCGTATGCCCTTTAGGATTAATAGCACCACCCTGTACCTTTAGGATTAACAGCACCACCCTGTACCTTTAGGATTAACAGCACCACCCTATACCTTTAGGATTAACAGCATCACCCTATGCCTTTAGGATTTACAGCACCACCCTATGCCTTTAGGATTAACAGCACCACCCTATTCCTTTAGGATTAACAGCACCACCTTGTACCTTTAGGATTAACAGCACCACCCTACACCTTTAAGATTAACAGCACCACCCTGTACCTTTAGGATTAACAGCACCACACTATGCCTTTAGGATTAACAGCACCATCCTATTCCTTTAGGATTAACAGCACCACCCTGTACTTTAAGGATTAACAGCACCACCCTGTACCTTTAGGATTAACAGCGCCACCCTATACCTTTAGGATTAACAACACCACCCTATGCCTTTAGGATTAACAGCACCACCCTATGCCTTTAGGCTTAACAGCACCACCCTGTACCTTAAGGATTTACAGCACCACCCTATGTCTTTAGGATTAACAGCACCACCCTGTACCTTTAGGATTAACAGCGCCACCCTATACCTTTAGGATTAACAACACCACCCTATGCCTTTAGGATTAACAGCACCACCCTATGCCTTTAGGATTAACAGCACCACCTTATGCCTTTAGGATTAACAGCACCACCCTATGCCTTTAGGATTAATAGCACCACCCTGTACCTTTAGGATTAACAGCGCCACCCTATACCTTTAGGATTAACAACACCACCCTATGCCTTTAGGATTAACAACACCACCCTGTACCTTTAGGATTAACAGCACCACCCTGTACTTTAAGGATTAACACCACCATCCTATGCATGACTGTAGGTTTAACACCACATCTCAGATATCAGTGTATCCCAAATTAACATGCAGGGTTCTGGTCAAAAATGTTGATGACTCTCACATATTTAAATTTAGTAAAGCCAGCATCTCACTGTGCCACACTAACATCTTGTATCTATATTTTTGAATTGTGCATCATTTCAATTCATCATATATTTGCAATCATCATATGTTTGCACAGTGCAGTTAATGGTCATGTGATTTTTTAAAAATTATGTAAAAAAAAAAGAAATAAAAAAAGATGTTAAGAGGTTTTAATATGATAGCACATTATGTCTGGATGTCTTTGATGCCGGGCTTTATCTACAGGGAAGTGCTAAGGGTGGATGGTTATGGAGAGCCTGGTTTTCCACTCTGTTTAAATTGGATATGGCAGCAGAGGATCACGACCTGAGAGCTGAAGCTCTATTGACATCTGAATTAGCAAAAATGTTGAGTACATTGGTAGGCCACTTAGCACTGCAAGAGTAGAGCTTGCAGTCCTTCTGGGATCAACCAGGTCACACACACACACACACAGAATGAACCAACACTTTGTAGCCTTGTTTCTATATTTAATTTTCACCGCATGTGTACAAAAATGTACACAGCTTTTTGGAATAGCAGCATTGTATAATTTGTCTTCTTTTTTTTTGCCAATTTTATCCCCTTCCCAATGTAGTAGTAGCTAATTAGCCCATCCCATTCATTAGGACTCTCCCCATCACTTTTGCACTGTCCCTGACTGTAGGAGGGTGAAGACAAGCACAAGCCTCCTCCGTTGTGTGTAATGCGTTACCACCTCTTTTTGAACTACCGCTGATACACTGTCACTGGGGAGCCAACGCGCTCGGAGGAAAGTGCAGGATTCCCAGCTCTGAATGGACCAATCAGTCAACACTTGAGCCAGCGGACATTGCAGTGTGAAAGTGATAGAGATAGAGAGAGCGCGCCATCTGCATGTCCAGAGAGAGCACTGCCAATTTTTGCTCTCTTATATATGTGTGTATATATACATTTGGCAATCAATTCTATACTCTATAACTTTCAATACTTTTTATATTTTGAATAGAAGAAGTTGCACCAATTTAAGACTGTTTTGCCTAAAACAATACAATAAAAAATGAACAAACCTGCTGGTAAAACTGTAAAAATGTCTGTGTTCTATCAACATGTGTCATTAAAGACTTAGTTCATAGGCTGAGTATTGATCTGGTACTGAGTATCGTGTGATATTACACTTGATATTGCTATCATGACAAGCCTATATGAATTAGAATTACATTTGCCATTGTGATAGGTTTGCCTATGTGTGGACAAGCTCAAACACACTCTCACTCTGCCCGTGTTATGTTTGATTTGCTCACTTGTTCCCTGGACACTGGCTTAGCTGCTAACAACTGAGTGCTGTGAGTGTACTAAGCTTTAAAACTCACAAAGTGATCGGTTCACTTCACCTCAAACCACTAAGCCTTGTACAGAGTCAATGCACGGTGAGAGAGGAAAAAACATCACTCAGCAGAGGAGAACCATTTCCCCCAGATACATAGATCTGATATGTAAGCCATGAAATTCAGATTTGTTACTCTCTCAACGGCTACTCTTCTAACCCCTTACAACACGCTCTCACACTCCCCTGTCCCCCACCTTGCCCTTGTCTTTCACTTGGCAGCCTTCCCCATCAATACCCGTCGGCCGGCTGTCAGAAAGAACGATATTCCCAGGAACTCTTTTGTTTTTTTCCCCCTTTTCCTTCCAGCATGTTTGGATTTTCTCTGTTTGATCTGCACTGTTAAATAAGACGAATACCATTAGAAATTCATGGCTGCTCTGTGCCATCAATAAATGATTAGTTTGCGGTGCTTGCCAGTGATTGATTGGCCGTGCATGAGACGTATTGGAACCGGACTCAGTCAGTGCCAGGCTCAGTCACTGGGGAATATCTAAGCTTATCAGTGCCTGACCAACATCAGCAGTGTGTGAAAGGAAAAACAGGATCTGGCAATGAATGCAATTTATTTACTGCTGCGTATTTGCTGCTTATATTACTTTTTTTTACAATGATTATGTTTCAGTTAGAGACGGTTTCTGAATGCACATTAAACAGTAACATATACAGTTTGTTACATTTGAGTGTTTGAAATATGTAGTCCAAACCATGAATGTGTATATCTGATGTGTGAGCTTTTGTCACTATAATCAATATGACTCTTGATCAACAAAACAGTATAAAATATTTTACTTGAATTTGTGAACAGAAGTATAACAATGACCTGTATTAAAAATATCAGATGGGTCCCCCGAGTGGCTCAGCAGGCTAAGACGCTGAAACTATGACCAGAGGATTGTGAGTTTGAATCCCGGTCATGCTGTTTACCATCAACAGCCGGGGCCCAAGAGAGGAAAAATTGGCAGTGCTCTCTCTGGGTGGGTAGATGGCGCTCTCTCCATATCACTCTCACATTGCAATGTCCGCTGGCTCAGGTGTCTACTGATTGGTCCATTCAGAGCTGGGAACCCTGAGCTTTCCTCCGAGCGTGTTAGGCTCCTCAGTGATGGTGTATCAGCGGTAGTTCAAAAAGAGGCGGCAGCCACATCACACGCAACAGAAGAGGCTTGTGCTTGTCTTCACCCTCCAAGAGTCAGGGACATTGCAACAGTGATGGGAAGAGTCCTAACGGAGGAAATGGGCCAATTGGCTACAACTACATTGGGAAGGGGAGAAAATTGAACCATGAACCAAGGTAATTGTTCCTCACTTTATAACTGCACTGTTTAAATGTATCACATCAAGTATCCAACTCAGTCTCCAGACCTGAACCCCACTGAAAACTTCTTTAATGTGATCAAATATGTCCAAAAGCTTGTGGACATCCCTTATGACGAATTCATTATGATACTTTAAGCTGCACTCATTGTTAACACAACTTGTCTAGTCCCTGTAGAGAAGTATTGTGAATAGAATATTACTCTCTGGAGCATATAAACATGAACCTGTTGGCACCAGGCATGCCAGGTGTGGATTAGAGGGATATAAAACCCCCAGCACTGAGCTGTGAAGCTGTGGAACTCTGTTCTCTGGAATGATGGGGCTCCATCCAGTACTTTCATGATGAGATGGGGAGTTGGGATGAGGTGGGGTGATGATCAACTATAATCCATCCACCTTCTTAACTTCTTAATCCAGTAATTAATCCAGGGCAGGGCATTCAACTATTTCAAACAAAACCCAGGACAGGGTACCAGCCCATCACTGGGCACACACACACACTCATAGAAGGGCAATTTAGAACAACCAGTTCACCTGACCTCCATGTTTTTGGACTGTGAACCTTCCATCCTGGAAGAATGTGGAAACTCTGCCCAGATGAGGAATTGAACCTGAGTGCTAACCACCAAACTTTGTAAATATGTCACTTTTTAAATGTAACACTTTTTCACAATATTCTCATTATTTGGAGATGCTTTATACACCACTAACATGATCTTAAGTGAGTGTGTACATGTAGCTTGGAGACCCCAGACTCTCTGCAGACTCTGTTCTATGCCAAAGGACAGCAGACAAACATCAGAGAAACATCTCCAGAACTCTCCATATCCTCTCATCAGGGGGTAGGTGTGTGTATGCACACAATAAAAGTCAAATCATAGGCCAGAAGCTCCTGTCTCAGAGAGAAGACAGCAGGAGCCTTTCACTGAGGTGAATATTTGTATGCTACTCAACCTCAAATTGGATCATAAATTAATTCAGCACTTGCCGGGAGTGGTTTGAGCCATGTCCCAGGAAGTCTTTCTCCCTTTGGCTGTCTCTGTGTTTATGTGATGGGAGTGGTGACAGTCATCCATCATTCATCTCATCATAACCAGCTTAGACTGGAGATGTTCAGGGTCACATCGTGATTTTTTTGTATTGCCGTCTATGCATTTATAGTACACTTTCACACCCAAAATCAGTGATACCCCTGATGGATGTTCAGCCATTACTTTCAGTGCTAACAAGCCTGCTCACTGATTCTCTGAAGGTGTGCACTTCTGTCTGTGCAGTTTAATTTATGCACCCATATAGGCAGTTTAATTTGCCTGGGCTCCTAACAAGAGATAATATGGAACCTCTAGAGAGAAGAGCTCCCACCTTTATCAGCACTAGCTACACTCTTAACCTCTTCAAATTCCCGGATTATTATGTCCTAAGTCCTATTATTCAGTAACTACATGTAAAACAGTGTAAACACATTGAATTATCAATGAGAGTATCAAATAGAAGCCCAGACGCACTGACGTCTTTGGCTTTTAAGCAGTAAGAAATAAAGAGTGCACAAAGAGTGTCCTTTGGTGTGATGTCAGAAGAAAGATGATTCAGTCCTCTAAATAACCTTTCAAATGTGTTTTTGAAGAAGCAGCCATTAAAAAGTTCTTTTGCAGAAGCAAGAGTGGTTTTTCTATGGCATTGAACCAAAGAACCTTTTATGGCACCTTTATTTTTAAGAGTGTAGTGTTTACCTCACACTCTACAGGAAAGCATTGACTCCTCCATAATCATTCTCCCCCGTTCACAGCAGCTGCTGACTGACATGACCGCTGGTCTGGAGATTCCTATTAAATGCACTCGGCCATTCACATACTCCACCGAGCGTCAGCATCACTGTCAGTTCCACTTACAGAGGCTGTAGCCAGAGCATAGAGAACTGATCACACCTTTTCACTGCTTGCTCAAATCAGTTCTCAAACCCCTGCTGTGATCACAGATTCCAGAGGTCTATTAGTTCTATTCAAAAGAATTGACTCTGGATTGTAAATAGTAGAAAACAAAGCAGCTTTTTGGGGAATTGGGAACTGAGAGATTAGTAAACGTCAGTCCACTTGGTGTGAAAACTGTTCTGGGTGTCAGTCAGTCATAGTGTGTGGATGCAAAGCCGGAGCGACAGGCTCATTGATTCCCTTCATTGGTGAAGAAAGGTAGAAGAATCTGTAGGGGAGAGCAGAGTAAAAGGATCACTCACTGACTGACCTGCTAGCTGAGTGGCAGGCAGCGGCAGTAATGGTGATTAATGGCCACTCCTCAGAGGGCAGCATGCTCAGAGCCAGGGAGCACTGGAAGGAGACTCCATAGGTACCGGAGGATTGCAAGGTAGACCTGCCCATCGATCAGATACTCCTCAAGTCTCCGCCTCAGACGCAAACATGCTATGTAAACAGGTCTCCAAACTCAAACACTGATGCTATCAGTAGGCTAAAAGGATGTTTGAGGAGCGTTGCTGTTTTTCAATTGATTGTATGTGTTTCCAGGTGGAGGCCAAAGTGGTGCATGAACAGATGGATTGCTCAGACCGACTATGTCTTTCCCAGACAGTTGTAGCATCTTCTCTTCCTCATTACTCACCACAACCAAGTCGTATCAGGTCAGCAGGGACGTTCTCATAATGCACTCAGTATAATCATTTTATGTTCAGTTGATTTTAAAGAGTCATAATCTTTAGTACAGACTTGGTTGCTGCACATTTCAGTTTCATATTAGTTTCCTGGTATGAATTACTGTGTAATCCATAGTAGGGATGGACAATAATGCATTAGTTAATATAGAGTTGTCATGATGCTAAACGTAATTTGATACCCTGGTTCATTCATTCATTATCACACCCGCTTAATCCTTATTAGGGTCACGGTTAGTCCCCTACCCCCTCACTGGGCGCAGGGCAGGGCATTACACTATTCAACTAAGCCCAGGACAGGGCGCCAGTCCATCGCTGGGTGACACACACGGACAATTTTAGATTACCCAATTCACCTGACCTCCATGTTTTTGGACTGTGGGAGGAAACCGGAGACCCCGGAGGAAACCCACGAAAGACAAGGGGAGAACATGGAAACTCCGCTCAGATGGGGAATCGAACCCAAGACCCCAGCGCTGAGAGGCGAACGTGCTAACCACTAAGCCACCGTGCCGCCCGATACCCTGGTTATAAATCAAAAACACTCGCCATTGTCCAAATGTTTATTTGATAGAACACTGACACATTTCCACATTTTTTGTATAATAATTTGTGTCTAGGGTTGAAGGGACTAAACATGAAGATAACATTTTCAGCCATCATATACACTGCTCAAAAAAAATAAAGGGAACAGTTAAGCAACACAATGTAACTCCAAGTCATCCACACTTCTGTGAAACCAACCTGTCCAGTTAGGAAGCAACACTGATTGTGAATCAATTTTACCTGCTGTTGTGCAAATGGAACAGGTACACAGTAAATCTGCCAGTGTTAAATCAACACTATTAGAGTTAAATTAACACTGAGAATGTTACATTTTGACACTCTCAGTGTTAATTTAACTCTAATAGTGTTGATTTAACACTGGCAGATTTACTGTGTAGAAAGGAGAGGCAATTAGCAAGACAACCCCTATACAGGAGTGGTTCTGCAGGTGGTGGCCATAGACCTTTTCTCTGTTCTCATCCTTTCTGGCTGATGTTTTGGTCACTTTTGCATTTTGTCAGTTCTCTCACTATAGAGGTAGCATGAGGCAATGTCTACAACCCACAGAAGTTGCTCAGGTAGTGCAGCTCATCCAGGATGGCATATCAATGTGAGCTGTGGCAAGGTTTGCTGTGTCTGTCAGCACAGTGTCCAGAGCATGGAGCAGATACCAGGAGACAGGACAGTACACCAGGAGACATGGAGGGGGCCGTAGGAGGGCAACAACCCAGCAGCAGGACCGCTACCTCCTCCTTTGTGCAAGGAGGAACAGGAGGATCAGAGCCAGAGCCCTGCAAAATGACCTCCAGCAGACCACTAATATCCATGTTTCTGCTCAAACTGTCAGAAACAGACTCCATGAGGGTGGTATGAGATTTTGAGTATGATTCCAAATGCAGACCTCCAAACGGTAATAATTTTGATTTACATTGATCATTTTTATGTTATTTTGTTCTCAACACATTCCACTATGTAATAAATAAAGAAATTCAACTGGAATATTTTATTCACTGAGATCTAGGATGTGTTATTTTAGTGTTCCCTTTATTTTTTTGAACAGTGTAGTTTAGTTACTGTTTCTTTTACAAGGATTTAGCATTGTCTCCAAAAACATGTGGACCTACGGGTGTAACATATAGCCCACAGCCTCAGAAGCCCCATATTAAGTCTGGGCGACAGGTATCTTGATATATTACATTGATATTTATAGCATGGTTCCCAAATTCACAGTGCAGATCAAAACAAAAAAAATCACTGAGTTTGAGTAAATTACTTTTCAAACAGTATAAATACTGTATATCTCTCAGGCTACAACTGCTACATTCCTAATATCAGCCATTCCTCAATCAGAGACAATGTCAGACGTGTCTTACCTGAGCTAAGGAGAAAAAGGAATTGAACTGTTGCTCAGTAGTCCAAAGTTCTCTTTTTGGATGAAAGCAAAATCTGAATTTTATCTGGAAATG
>BRDA01085674.1:0-14718 GCA_036984385.1 Crenuchus spilurus
TTTGTATAAATAATGTATACACTGTTTATGATGTGATATCATTGTTACTCATTTACAGGCTAACTTACACTATTTGTCCAAAAGTTTGTGGACACTCCTTGTAATGAATGCATTCAACTTGAAGTTGACACAGATGTACATATGCACACACAGCTTGTCTAGCATTGAGCTGTGGAGCAGTAGAACTGTGCTTTATCACGAGTTGGTGGTGATCACCAAACATCCTGAACACTATTGTTGCTGAATTCAATCAAATCATCACAACAATGCTCCTGAAATCTAGTAGAAAGCCTTCTCTGAACAGTAGAGACATTTACTCCAAGAGAAGCTAAAATGTTTTTAATTAGGGTGACCAGATCTGAGGTAATGAAAAAGAGGACACCTTGGTGGGGGGTGGGGGTGGAGGGGGGAGTTGGGGGCGTCTAATATATTACATGTTCAAATACATTTTTTTTTTTGGTGCTTGAACACACATTTTATTATTATTAATTATTAATAAATATTGACAAATTATGATATATATATATTTTTAATAATTATTAGTTACTATTAATATACCAATAATAACTATTAAATGTTATTATGAATAATAAAATAATAAAAATTTATATTAATCATTAATGAAATATTAATATATTATTACATATTATTTATAAATAATAAACTGTTAAAAGCATGTAGTATAAAATTATCACCCAATCCTTTTCAGTCAACTTCACTTCAGCTCATTATCACCAATGTTACACATATGTTTGGACTGTATGGTCAATAGATCTTATTTACACAGAATTATACCTCATATTTTAGTAAAAATAAGCAGAAATTCTGAATTATTTTGACAATAGTTACACTTGGAAGCATGTAAACAGATGGCTTATCACAGACTGGTAGACACACACACACACACACACACACACTCAAATGTAAATATTAATGAATTTTAATATGAAACTGCTGATATTAAAATACGTCTAGCTGACGTGACACAGGTAGAACAAACCCTCAACACGTTAATAACTTACAGGTGAAAATGGACTGCCGGCCAGATTGCAGTCCAGACTCCATTTGAGGGAGTGACAGTGGCGACGACCAATCACACGTTAGCAAGAAATGGCAGAGCCAATCAATGAGCTTGTGGCAGCCTAAAGGGAAACCGGCTTGTATTTCAGCTGGGTCTTCATTTATTATAGCATAACATCTCACTCAAACGAACCAAATGGAATAGGGGGAGGGCGAGACTAGTCTGTGAATGAAACGCTTCTCAAGTACAACAAAATCCTGGACGTTTGTGAAATTCCGCCCAGACATGTTTTTTAAGTCTCAAAAAGAGGACATGGCCAGGTAAAAGAGGACGTCTGGCACCCTACTTTAATACCCTTTAATTTAGAAGAAAAAATGGTGTCCCAATTCTTTTGTCTAATCGATGCAGCTAGCACTGTCACTTCTGTTTGTTCTCTGTGTGCTGGGAGTTTGGATCAAAATTTCAAACTCCATTAAATCTGTAACACATAGCATAGTATGTTAGTGCTATATGTGTCTCCTAATGTTATAAGCACAGAATATATCTTTGCATCTTATCTCCTTCTCCTTGGCTCCTGCATAATACCCCCTGCCATGATGTTTATTTTATTTCTGCTCCCGCATTCCTTGCTCTGAATCACCCCAGACGCAGACACCTGGCTGGGGCAGCAGGGCAGGCTTTGACCCCCCCCACCCCACGCATTACCGGGCCCTCCGGTGCTCCGTAATGCTCAGAGTAGTCAAGCATATGAATAAAGGTGAGGGCAAAATGACTCGCCTCCCAACTTGACAGAAGTGCTGAACCACAAAGAACACCTTGAAGGGCATGTTAACTGTCAATAGAGTTTTATGTAAGCCTCCATACGATTAACATAAAACTAAACAGCCCTCCCCGCCTTGTTCCTCAACTAGGGGTTGTAAGGTGCTCCTCTTTAGATACATTCATGGCCACTGTGGCAACATTCCTCGCGTCACATCATCTAATTCTACTCAGCCTCTAACATATAAACATACGTATGCACCAAAACACATATTACATGCAAAGCACACCCTGACACTAACACACGCTAAAACATGCACACATACATCCCACCTGAAGCCCATTTGCTCTGTGTTGCTACGTGACCAGACGCCGTACAAGCTGGAGTGCTGTTTTGCAGGCACAGCGAGGGAGCGCCGTGTTTGTGATGCCCTGGCTGGATGCATATGGAGGGCCTGTTCCCTTAGCTGTCTGCAACCTATTAGGAAGAGTGTTCTGTGCCTGCACTGGCTTCAACAGTCCAGTTCTGGTTGTGTGCTTCAGCACTGAAAATACTGATATAGCCCAGGCTTGGTACAGTCCATAATCAAAGCCTCTAAGGGAACAGTAGAGCTTCATTTAGTACTGAACACTGTGCTCAGTAATGCCACTTTGACGCATGCCCATTGTAGGTATGGGCTGGGCAGTAGATCATGTCAATGTCTCATCAAAAAAGGGTCCAAGTCTTACACAACATGTGGATCTGCTGTTGTCTAAGAGCATGGAAAATATCAGGGAAGGCAGTAACAAGAGATTTATTTATCCTACACATGTACATTTTACCATCAATCATGAGATGTCACAAAGCAATGCCAAAGGAAAACTACTTTTGACAAATTATTTCACATTATGTTTCAAAGTGTAAAGTGTTTATAGTGTTAAAAAAGCTCTATTTAATTTTCTCAAGAACTGTACATCATAACTGTACATAATTTTCTCAAGAAACAATTTTGATTATCATGAAAAAGCTCATTTTATGTTATTATATTAAATTAAAAAAAAGAAAAAAAATCATATACCTTGTTTTTATACTCATTAAGATGTCTGGCCAATCGAGCCCAGTAATATGATGGTCAATAGTATCTGACACTTTGGACAGCTGCTGAAAAATTAAATGAGCATCTCCATAAAGCTTGTCAGCAGATGGAAGCATGAAGTGCTCTAAAATCTCCTGGTACATGACTGTGTTGACTTGATAAAACACAGTGGACCAACACCAGCAGATGACATGACACCTCAAACCATCACAGACTGCAGAAACTTCACACTGGACTTCAGACATCTTGGATTCTCCACTCTTCCTCCAGACTCTAGAACCTTGATTTCCAAAAAAAAAAAAAAGATCTAAAAAGAGCACATTGGAGCACTGAGTAACGTTACGTGTCTAAAACATAAAATTATGTGACCGTTTACCTTTTTGAATTTTTCATTTGTGAATATTATATTTCTGCTGTAATAAAGTAAGAAAGGTCTGCAAGTATATTTTTAAATCACAAAACCATAATATAGCGGTATTCTTATAATCTCTCCACATACATTTAGCCATAAATGGTTTAGCAACAGTTTGTCTTAGCTAATCAGTAATTAGCTGTGATTAAATATTCAGAGGATATCGATGCACATTTAGTACGCGCTGGTAAGTAAATGATTGTTCAGAGTGGCTCTTGTAGATCTGTGGCTATGACATTTCCCATCACTCCGGAGCTGGGAAGTGTCTAAATGCATCAGAAATGTGAATTAGTCTGTCAAATAACTACGGCTATTAAGCTGCCCATCAAGTCGATCCTGTCACAACCACCGAGGGAAGAGAAAAAGTGAGAAGTGGGGTAGAAAATTAAGAATGGTTCAGTTAAACATAAAACTGTGCAGGCTTAGCATGCTAAAAATTAGCTTTGCTGCAACATGCATTTAGGGTGATAACTAATTATTTGAGTTAACTGGGATTTCCAAGCAAACCTGAATGTCACTAGAAAAATAACATCACTTTACCACATGTGCCAGTCTAATCTAATACATGATATAAAAGAGTGCTGCATGTGTAATTTTTTTTTTTTAATGTCCAGCATTTTGAAAATGCTAGTGTACATTGTTGTGTACATTAATCTGAGAAAACTGCAAAGCTGTCAACTGAGCAAAGAAGAAAATGAAGGGAAGGGACTATAATCCCTAAGCTTGCTCTTGCTCTTGAGTCAATTCACCTAACCTTTCTGGCCTGAGCTTTGATGCAGAATCGATGACCCCACTCTGCTGGGTGCAGGGTCCTGACACATTGACCCTAGGGGGTTGCCCTGAAGCTCAGCACCCGTCTTTGGTCTTTTATGCCACAGAGCCATCCTTACAGCACAGGACCATTCATCCAGCCCTGCAGGTGATTTAACACTGTAACTCCACCTGCCAGAGTCCCTCTGCTCAACACCTTTGATTAATCATGCTCTGTGTGGGATTTATTGCATGCAAGATATTTGCTTCAGCACTTTAATAAGTGTGGGGGAAGAACGGGCCACAAGATTAATCAGAACGAGCCTACCGGTGGGCACCCACAAAAAAACCCTCATAATTAATGACTATGAATATGTACATTTGTTTATCTGCTACTACAGTGTGGGGGTTAAGCGCGTGCATGAGTGTGGTTTTCTCTAAAAATATGTGTGTGTAGATCCACTTTTTATTCAGGTGGATACACACACACACACACACACATACACACAAAGTAATAGAATATTTTGACCCAGGACTAACCACCCTTGGCTCGGATGATGCTAGCAAGACGTTGTGGCATGGACAATGTCATTCTCTTCTGGCATCAATGCTTATGGGGCACCACTGCATGGCACTCAATTTATAAGAAGTCCATTCTCAGTACACTTTCACTACCGGGGCTCTATAACATCCCACAAAGTTAGTGGTTTCTAAGATGCTGCCACCCTTCACCTGGTACCCTATTATCATGCATTTTTGGACATCAGTCACATCATGTCCTTTGTCCACAGTGATGGTTGTACACTCTGCTACAACTGACTGGTGTGCTCACTTATTTATACGTGTAGCAAACACTGTGCACACTCTGATTGTAGAATCGATTGCAATCAGTTTTCAGAAGACAATCACATTATTTAACCACATAGTCCATCTATCAACAAGCTTTCATATTCCATCATTTAAACATGTTTGTGGCTGAGCTGTGAGGCACAAATGCAGTGCTATCTTCACCTCTTCATCAGACGTGAATCTCCGTCCTATGGCTTCTTTCAGGACACTGGAATTTTGACGAGGCGAGATCAGGACTATAGGGAGGCTTTAACCAAGTTTTTGGATAATGTGTCAACGGAAGTCTGTGGTGGCTTATTGCAGACGCCGAGCCGTGGCTGATTTGCAAATGATTTGAAATATAATCCACTGTCACTCATCTACCTGACATAAGGTCACATGCATAGTCGTGGACATGGACGACCGTCCGGCTCCCTTATGGCTGAATAGATCATTTCTTTATCCATTCATGCACATTTCTTCACAACAAAACACACTTTTTCCACACTGTACATATAGTCTCTGATAAATATCAGCACCAGACACCTCAGACCACAAAAATAACTGTGCAGTGCTCCTATTTTCCTGCAAATTATAAGTGGGGCAGCCATTTTTGTTGCACTACAGTTATAAATGACCTGATGTAACATGTTCATGACCTAGCACAAAAAGACCATATTCACTGTATATGTGTGTCTATGTGGGGTCTTTGCTGTATAATCTGTTGTAAGGCACTTGCCTTCCCTGTATTTCTTTGTGACGATCTCAGCCTGGTTTTCAGGTAGCTTCCTTCTCCTCCTCCTCAGCTCATAATCGCACTAACAAGGCCAGCACGGGAGGGGGGGGATAATGATGCGCGAGTGTGTCGGCCCATTTATCAGCGTGTTTTACAGCGGCCGCCGCGTGGAAGTAATTAAACCCTGGCATCATTACAATGAACGCTCTCCTTTAATAGAGATCCGATGAGGCTCCGGAGGCCTGCGCCGTAATTGTACCTCCCAATTCTCCCATTGAGGAGGGGTTGTTTTAATTAGCGTAGAGACAGAGTGCCGAGCGATAAGGTCCAACCAGCATGAAGCTCCAGTGCTCCTCAGGGTTCTCCATCTATTGGCTCCCACTGTGGAGAAGGAAGCAGGGCCAGGGCTGCCGTCTTGAAGTCAGTCTGAGACCCAGGAGATGTCATGAGACCAAAGCGAGAAGTACAGAGAGCATACAGAACATCAGTCCGGTTCAGATGTTTTACAGAACTGCTTAACGCTTTCTTTGACTGTGACCTGTGACTGCTTTGCAGCATTCTGTTCAGAGTCATTTATATGTCATAAATAATACTAAACTATACACTCATTATGTACACATATCTAGTATCTCCACTCATTCTTCATTTTACTGTAGCTCCACTGACCATATAGATCAGGGGTGCACACACTTTTTCAGCCTGTGAGCTACTTTGTACTTATCTAATCAGTCAAAATGATCTACCTAATAAATGCAAGACATATATTTATTTATAAATATACTAACAATTTATGTGTACAATGTATGCTGATGTGCTTTGAATAACTACATGAACCCATATTACACAACACAACTGTGTACATGTTTTGTCATTAGCCTACTTTACTCTGATGACTTGCACTGAATGGAATCAGTCAGGGATGCATAGTCTGGACAGTAGTTGCTGATAGCCAGCCTCAAGCAAACCTCCAAATGATCATCAGTCATAGTGGAATGATACTTGGACTTAATGATCTTCATGTGTGAAAAGGCTGACGCCGAATAATGCAGTCAAGGCAAACACACTTCAAAAACGACAGTAAAAAAGTCATACTTGAAAAACACTGGTTTACAAGCGCAGATGCTGTTTTATGAAGTGATAGCGGAGACGGCCAATCACACGTTAGCAAGAAACGGCACAGCCAATCAAATGAGCCTGTGGGCGGTCTAAAGTGAAACAGGATTTTCAGATTGTTCGGCTTGGAATCCCGCTGGGTCCTAGTGCTCAACCAGCCTCCCTGTATGTCAATCAAGTGAGATGTTTTATAGCGAGGACGGATGATAGGCTGACTACTTTTTTAAAAGCCATGCGATATACCCACACGACCTTTGTGATCAACCAAAAGATCACGATCAATTTATTGTGCACCCCTGATGTAGATGCACAACTACAGACTGTAGTCTATCTGTTTTTCTGTATACTTTTTATCCTTCAATGAACAGCCACAGGACCAACACAAAGCTGATGGATCAGTCTCAGCACTACATTGACACTGATGTGGTGGTGGTGTGTTAGTGTGTGTTAAAGTGGATCAGACACAGCAGAGCTGCTGATATTTTTAAACACCTCAGTGTCACGCCTGGTGTGAAAATAAAGCACCAACTAGCCAACAGCATCCCGTGAGCACCAGTTAAATACTAGAGAACCAACACAAACTGTGCAGCTATATCAAGCTACTAAATCTGACTTTACATCTACAAGATGGCCAACAAGTTAGGTGTGTCTAATAGTGTGGACAGTGAGTGGACAGAGCAGCACACAATAACACACCACCACCACATCAGTGTCACTGAGAATGATCGACCAGCTCTATGGTGGGTCTGTGGGAAAAAACACCTATATGGTCAGTGGAGTTGATCATATGGACAACGAGTGTAGATACAAGGTATGTGTTTCTCTTAAGTGCTAACAGTCTTGCATACTTGTGTCTGGTATCTTCAGTCCACTAAAATAAACAACACAATTGAATTAAATTCCTTTCTACTTACAGCTTACATAGTTTACATATTTTGGTAATATTTGTGTTAATGTAATATACGTTATTTATAGGAAATTATGAAGCTATTTAAACTAAATCAACTCAGTATTACTTTTCACTGGTGCACTCACTATAACAAATCGCTTAACTATAACACACTTATGTATGTTATGTGTAATGTAATGTAATGTGCAGTGTTTGTGCACTTAAAAAACAATGTTGTGCACAAACACTGCACCTAAGCACTTTATTTAAAGCCATTTATCTGGGCAATATGTGCTGATAGAAACACAATATATCATCAGAATAAGTAAAAATAAACAGAAATGCAAGAAAAGGTAAGAAACATATGTAAGCTAGACTGAATAGAGACGTTTGGTCCAAAATATTCACCTCAATGTCACAGAATCACATGTATTTTAACATAATGAAGTACTGATTACCAGACCTGGCTTAATATCAGAGGTGTCAAGTAATGAAGTACAAATACTTTGTTACTATACTTAAGTAGAAATTTTGGTTATTTATACTTTACTGGAGTAATTATTTTCAGACAACTTTTTACTTCTACTTACTTACATTTTCATGTAATTATCGGTACTTTCTACTCCTTACATTTTAAAAACAGCCTCGTTATTTCTACATATTTCATTTTGGTTTGTCATCATTTCCAGATAAACTGGCCGTCCAGAAAGAGTGAATTTGATTGCTTGGATTATAAGTATAAACATATACCATTCTGATACCCTATTGGTAAGCGATCCATCACACCTGCACGTCACGTGTCTCATCACTCTCCAGTAAGCTCAGTACTACACATATATGGACCACTAATATATTTGAAATTACTAAAATGTTTTCATTTTGAAGAGGCAGATATGCAGCTGAAACAGGAAGCCAGTACATCCCAAAAAAATTCAGCATTACCATTTTAATATAACATCATAGTCATTACAGCTTTTAGAAAAATATTTTTTGGGGGTGGGGTAGTGCATTATATGCCCCTGTGGCACAGCCTAAGTTTTGGCATTTGTTCTCCTTACATTACTTTTACTTTTATACTTTAAGTAGTTTTGAAACCAGAACTTTTGTACTTTTACTTTAGTAAAAAGCTTAAGTTGATACTTCAACTTCTATAAAAGTCTTTTTAAACCCTAGTATCTATACTTCTACCTGAGCAATGAATATGAATAATTTTGACACCTTTGCTGATTAACCAGTTTTTGAAAGGTTTAAGTGTTTATTCTAATATTAGTGTTTTCCACACTGCAAATAATGATCTTTTAGCAAGTGAAAGCATCTTAATCTAGTCAAAATGTTTAATATTTCTCATTTTGAGAATGTTGTAAGACCATTTCATTTAAAAACTGACATTTTACGTGATTTATGTAACTTTGTTAAGTTACTATATTGGCAGATAATTTACTTGTTTTAAGATAAACGTTAAAGTCACTGTGGTGAGATCATGTTACTTAAAAAAGTTAATTTAAACAGTTAAGAAATGTCTAACTATGTTAAATTATCTTAATATAAGCTTACAAGATTCTCAAAATGAGAAATATTACACATTTTGACTAGATTTAAGATGATTTCACTTGCTGAGAGATCATTTTTGCAGTGCGCACAAATAAATACCTACATTTTAATATATGTGTAATTTTCACTTCTGCACAGAATTGTTAACCTGCTTTTCATTCTGATTTTGTTCTGATTGTATTTCTCAAAATAATATTCCAGGAAAAACTAAAATTTCATTGAGCAAGTGTCTTGTTTGCATATGATATTCCCAGATGGCCTATTGATTAAAGCCTGTCTACTGTAAGAGAGAAACAGAGAATGGAGTAGATGTGCTCAGTATGATTAATCCTATGATAAGATCCCTGTAATCATTTAATAATAGAACAAATTGATCTCACCGAGGGGCATTTGCGTCTTCACAATAAAGAGCACTCCACTATAAGCTGATCACTGCTCTCTCTCAGCTGCCTCAGCCAGAGATAATTCCTTCAAATCAAGATAATCAGCTGATTAAACACAATGTCCACTGCCCCGGCATAGAATTCCCTCCATAACAGTAATCCTTTCCTTTTAAGAATAAATGAAATACTACAGTCATACATCAAAAATGTTGAATATCGTGAAAAAATGTAAAAGGTAAATGATGTCATATTTTATATTCGTTAATATTGATCAGTATGACATAGCTCATGAGTCAATCAAGCTCAGTAATATCATGGTCCAAGCTGGGCATCTCCATAAAGCTTGTAAGCAGATGGAAGCATGAAGTGCTCTAAAATCTCCTTTTATATGTTGATTTTGGACTAAAACACAGTGGACCAACAGCAGACCAAACATCAAACCACCACAGACTGCAGAAACTTCACAATGGACTTCAGACAACTTGAATTCTGTCTCTCTCCACTCTTCCTCCAGACTCTAGGACAATGATTTAAAAAAATGAAAATCTCAATATACTTTCATCTGCAAAGAGAACTTTGGAGCTCCATTTGATTTTCTTCTTAGTCCAGGTAAGACACTTCTGACATCTGGTTCAGGAGTGTTGATATTAGGAATGTAGCAGTTGTAGCTGAGATACACAGTATTTATACTATTTAAATAGTTATTAACTCAAACTCACAATGAAGTGTTCTAATCAATCAATCAATCAATCAAAAATTATTTATATAGTGTTTTTTACATCAGGCGTTGTCACAACCCAATGTGAGCAAGCCAAAGGCAACAGTGGCAAGGGAAAACTCCCTCGAGGCTGGAGGAAGAAACATTGGGAGGAACCAAGACTCACAAAAGGGATCCATCCTCCTCTGATCAAACTTCTGATAGAGTTTTACATCATCAGTTAAGTCTGACATTGTGCTATAGCAGTCCTGGAGTGCCGGTTTCCTGCACAGTTTGGTGATGTCACTGCTCTGACACTACATTGAAACATGCTAATTGCCCGCTGAGTTGAATCAAGTGTGTTTGATCAGGTAGATCACCAAACTGTGCAGGAAACCAGCACTCCAGGACTGGAGTTGCCTACCCCTGTGCTATAGTGTAAAACAATAATTATATTATCTGATCATCTGAGATGCTGGGCCTCAGATTTTTACATTAAAACAAAAAATGTTTGAAACATGTCACATTATGTGCAATGCATTTTAAATATATGACCTTTTTTAATTAAACTATGAACTTTTTCATGATATTCTCATTTTCTGATGTAAATTTGACTGCATGGAGCAGCTCATAAACAAATCTCATTCTGTCCAAAGAACAAAAACAAGCTCCCCCAAGTCTATACGCAAAGTGGTCATTGTAATTATTGTGAGTGCAAAATCTACCAAGCAATTTCATTATATACGCTTGTGGACACACACACACACACACACACTTGTAATGCAATGCATAACTGCAATGCTACAACTGAGAAGAATATCCTCCAGGTAACTTAGCAAACCCTTAAAGTGTCCCCACAGTATCAATAATTTCATGTTTTCCATCATTCCAGGGATGTTTGGTCCTCCAAAAAACTAAATACTCTCACCACAGAGATCTAAAGAGCTTTCCTCTCCACACACACTCACTTTCTGTCGACCCTCAGCCTTGGTCAGCCCTGATCCTCTAGTTATCGATCACACTCCTCCTCCTCTTCTCCCTCTCTTCGGTCAGTTCCCTGGATAATTGAGGTGGTCTGAGCCCAAATCACGCCACCAATTACCCGCCGCACCGCCATCAGAGAGAGCTGTGGTGACCATGGCCTTAGCGTTAGCATTAGCCTAGAGAGAGAGGAGGGGAGAGAGAGAGAGAGAGAGAGAGAGAGAGGCTGTAAACATCCATTAGTCGTTAGATGCCTCCTCATTATTCCTCCCAAAGCTCTCTCATTAGCACAGCGCCAGCTGACAGGTAAACACGGCTAATGGCAATGGCCTATCAATAACTGCGTTGTGTGTTAACAGGACCCGTGTGCTGGGGGATGGAGGGATAAAGAGGGGTAAAGAGCCAGGCTTTATCATTAGCAACACTGTGAGAGGTTAGCATGGAGGAGACAAGTTCAACACTCCTTGGTGTAGCAGTGGAGAAACAAGAGCAAAGGCTTAAAGAAGGGTTTGAAGATGGCTGGAAACTCTCCTTATATATACACACATTCACAACATTAATACCACTCAAATATTAAAAAAGAACATTGATTACCTCGTAACAGTGATGCATGTCAAAGTGATATATTACATGGTTATCAAAACATTTATTTCTTGTAGTGAACTGGAGCCACACTGATGGGCCAAGTAGTTATGTCCAGACAGAGCATCTCTGAATAGGTGAGGTTTTTGGAAGTCAGTAGAGAGTACGTACAGCTAGTGGATGTAATATAAACCCACTGAAACTTAGCAGGGATGAGTCTGGTTAGTACTTGAATGAGATACCTCTTGTTTGTCTACTGGTGTTAGTAGCACTTCCTGCGTTTCAAGCACCAGTGCAATGATGGGGACACTATACTATATAAATGTCTTTCAGTTGAGACTGGTCCTCTGAAAAGCTCCCAGGTTACTTCATCTAAAAGAATAGTGCTTTTACACTGATGTCTTGGCTAATGTCTCTCCTAATAAGCTCCATGTTCATAAACTGGCTTAGTCTCTGTCTAATAGCTAATGTGTGCGGAGAGTTCTGGTGCGGACCGGCTGCAGTTGGATGCTGACTGTTGGTGGTGGTTGAGGTGAATGTCTATAGATACTAATTACTGCATTTCATTGGCCCTGTACTTGTACTCTGCACAATGACAATAAAGTTGAATCTAATCTAATCTAATGTAATTAGAAAAGAAATTAGTCATTTGGATTACTTTGTTAGTATTAATCCTATTAGAAGTTTAGAGCAATAACTTGTAATTTGCATTACATGTTAAGATTTGATAAATGTTGAGAAGTGATGTATATTTTGGAAAACATTTTTTAGTAGTAATTCTATTTGATGTTTAGAGATGTAATGTGTAATTTGGATTACATTTTAGTAGTAATTCTATTTGATGTTTAGAGATGTAATGTGTAATTTGGATTACATTTTTAGTAGTAATTCTATTTGATGTTTAGAGGTGTAATGTGTAATTTGGATTACATTTTTAGTAGTAATTCTATTTGATGTTTAGAGGTGTAATGTGTAATTTGGATAACATTTTTAGTAGTAATTCTATTTGATGTTTAGAGATGTAATGGTAATTTGGATTACATTTTAGTAGTAATTCTATTTGATGTTTAGAGATGTAATGTGTAATTTGGATTACATTTTTAGTAGTAATTCTATTTGATGTTTAGAGGTGTAATGGTAATTTGGATTACATTTTTAGTAGTAATTATATTTGATGTTTAGAGAAGTAATGTGTAATTTAGATTACATTTTTAATAGTAATTTTATTTGCTGTTTAGGGAAGTAATTTGTCATTTGGATTCAATATTAATAGTAATGCTATTAGAAGTTTATTGAAAATGTTTTTTATTTTAATTACATTTTTAGTAGCAATTCTATTTGATGTTTAGGGAAGTAATTTGTAATCTGGATTACTTTTTTAGTAGCTCCCCCAACACTGTCTCAAAACATTTACAGAGGAAGATTAATTAAATGTATTCCCGTTTTGATGATTAACGTTAATGTAGCATTTATTTACACTGATACAGAAGTCAGTGAATATACTGTATATCCCAAAGACGGGAATCCAAACGTGTGTGTGTGTGTATGTACATTTTGCCAGAAGGATAGTGTGTGTAGGCTATTCATCTAAGTTTACAGTTGGGCACTGAGGAACGGATAGAGAGGGAACAGAATAAAGGAAAAGATGGAAAGCAAAAGAAAGGAAAGATGAGAGACTTTATTTATGTTTGCAGTGGGTTCATTCCAAGTTCACCTTACCATGAGATGTCCCCAGGCTGTAAAAGCCTTGCTGGGGTGTATGTGTGTGGGGGGGATCCTATGGCTGGTAATGGCCTAGATGTGTGGGGGGGCGCATAGTGAGTGAGGCAGAGGAAGCAAAGAGGAGAACTAAATCAGTATTGAACTGTACACTGATTAAAAATTTGTTATATGCACGTTGTGACACTCCCCTGGGGATGGAGTGAGGCCACAATGTCCAGGTACTTAGACAGCACACAGACACTAGTTTGAAAAATCTAAAAGTGCTTTATTTAGCAGACAGAGTCACCAAGTAAGTCATTTAAACTAAAATAAACAGGTCTTTAATGGTCATAATGTAGCTCTATAGAGTCCATGTAGATCTGTCTGTCCTATTAAGGCTGTAAAGCTTTAACCCCCATGTGAGCCATTCACTGTCGCTTGTGTGAGTTAAACTTTTTAACCTGCTTCTGGAGCTCCACCTCTAATCTGCCCCAGGTGTATACATACACTGTATATGAACTACAGACTGTGACATATTTCAATGCTTTTATAAATTAATGTTGATACTGTTTGAATAGTAATTAACTCCAGATGAAATAATAATAATAATAATAATAATAATAATAATAATAATAATAATAATAATAAATGAAGTAATAATTTGAGATATTGATGATATTTTTTGGATTTAATAATTCTTTAAACATCTGCATCACTATATAATTGCTAAACAGTCTTACACATGCTACACACACAATTACTGTTAAAGGAACACACACAAGCTTTATACATCTTATAAGTCAGCAAATAAGGAATAAGCAAATTCTCATTCCCACACTCACTCTCTCTCTCTCTCCGGGAGCTTTTTTAGGGGACACTTCTCCAGCTCTCTAATTACACAGGCTGACCTCCCGCAGGTCGCCCCGTGCAAGTGCCGTTCAGATCAATATTCATTCTTTTAGATCTGTCATCCGCTTTTGACACTATCGACCACACACTGTCTCTCCACTCCCCTCCTTTTCTGATTTATTCATTTATTTACCCCCCCCCCACATCCACACACACATACCCTCACCCCTCAGGCTAGACCTTGCACATACACAAGGGTCAGTCTGTTTGAGATAGTTAACCTAACATTATCCCTGTTTTTCTGAGCTGAAGGGGCCTGTGTGTGTGTGTGTGTGTGTGGGGGAGAGAGAGAGAGAGAGAGAGAGAGAGAGAGAGAGAGAGAGAGAGAGA
>BRDA01085695.1:0-25131 GCA_036984385.1 Crenuchus spilurus
AATAAGATATTGACATTTGCCATCTCCACATCATTGCATTCAGTTTTTATTCAATTTGTTTAGTGTCCCAACTTTTTTGGAATCCGGTTTGTATATAGTGCCCTCCATAATTATTGGCACCCTTAGTTCAAATGTGTTAAAAGCCTTAAAATAAATTATTTTTTATTGCAGAAGCATAATCTCACTCTGAAAACAAATTAGAAAAAAACTCAACTCAAGTGAAAAAAAAAATGAAAAAATCCTGTTAAGAAGTAATTATTTCCCATAAAACTCCACAATTATTGGCCCATAATTTCTTGGAAATAAATGTATTTGAACCATTTATGTCATTTCTACTGTAGTTTATAAAGTGCATCAAAGTATCTAGGAACCTTTAATTAGTAATTCATCACTTCCTGTTTCCCTGGGGTATAAATATGGCATTACACAGAGGCCTATTTCTCTTATTCATTCTTAAACATGGGAAAAACATGAGAACACACTATTCAAATAAGGCAAATGTGTGTCGACCTTCAGAAATCAGGCAATGGCTACAAGAAAATAGCCACTCACCTGTAGATGCACTTATCTACAGTCATAGCAATCATCAAAAAGTTCATCTGGAACTGTGACAAACAAGCTTGGAAGAGGAGGCAGGTGTATCTTGCCACCACGCGCAGTGAGAAGGATGGTAAGAGAAGTAAAAAAGTTCTCCAAAGCTCACAGTAAGAGAACTGAATCAAATGGTAGCATCTTGGGGTTACGAGGTCTCCCAAACAACCATCAGATGCTATCTACATTTGGGAGACATGAACAGAGAAGGCCTTTTGTGAGTTATACTCATAAGCATAAACGGGTGGAGTTTGCCAAGCGGTACTGGGATTTTAACTGGGATCGTGTGCTTTGGTCAGATGAGATACAGCATTTTGGCAACAAACACTAAGTGGGTCTGGTGTAACACCAAGGATGAGTACGCAGAAAACACCTCTTTCCCACTGTTAAGTATGGGGGAGGATTGGTGATGCTGTGGGCCTGTTTCTCCTCCAAAGGACCTGTGAACCTTGTTCCTGTACATGGGATCATGAGCTCTTTGAAATATCAAGACATTTTGAATCAGAATCTGGTGGCCGCTGCCCAAAAGCTTAAGATGGGTCATCATTGGGTCTTTAAGCAAGATAATGTCCCTAAATATGTGGCCAAATCTACTCAAAAATGGTTCACAAGGCACAAAATCATGAGCTCCTCTCATGGCCATCTCAGTCCCCAGACCTCAACCCAATAGAAAACCTGTGGGATGAGCTGAAGAGGAGAGTGCATAGGAGAAGACCCAGGACTCCTTAGAGAGGTTGTACAAAGAGGAATGGTCGAAGATCCCTTTTTCTGTATTCTCCCACCTTGTGAAGAGTTATAGGAGAACATTAAGTGCTGTCTTGTTGGCAAAAGGAAGTTGTACAAAGTACTAACACCAGGGGTGCCAATAATTGTGGCACACATGATTTCATTCACAATATTTATTTCTTAATGTGTGATTTTTTACCCACCAAATTTTTTTGCATTGTTGTCCTATATTATTTTTTTAAAGAATTTATTAGAAGCCAAAGAACACTTCTTAACCAGGGTGCCAATAATTATGGAAAGTACTGTAAATCAGTCACCCACTGTATTAGTCTTGCAGGTTTAACAGGGTTAAGTGAAGTGAAAAAAGTGATTCTTGGTGTTCCCCAAAAAGTCATCAGTCATCATGTGCTACAAGCAGGAACCAGGACCTAGTTGTATGCTGACTAAGTAACAACTCTGTGCCACTGCTATTCACAAAAGACAACTAGTATATCTAACATTTATAAGCAGTATATTAGAAGAGAATTAATGTTCTTAACATCTGTTAATGCAAATTCAAATACGTATGACAGCAACAATAAAGTGGGTAGCAGAAAAACCCTATAATTAACATATAAAGTCATATAATCTGGAATAATACTGGTCAAATTCATTTAGGTACTGTTTGTAAGTCTTAGGCTATGTCTGGACAACAAGCCCAAATCTGATTTTTAGCCTATCTAGATTGTTTCCAGATTGTTTGGAGGTGGTTTGAAATCTGATTACAGTCAGATCTGTACAGTCCAGATGTTTTGGCCAGATTCTGACATGCAACAAAGAATGACATGTCAAACCCAGAGTGACAGAACTGCACAGATCCAAGAAGTGCCTCAAAGGTCCCAGGTTGCCAGGTCCCGAAGAACTCTACATCTCGCAGTCTGACAAAGTCGTCCTCCACAAATGTAAAACTAATCAAAAATCTAAAGAGTCTAACCACAGATGTTTGAATTAGTTATAATTGCTCATTTTAGTCTTACTTTCATCTTACTTTTCAGATCCCTCCTCTGGGGTCTTCTAATGTTTGAAAGTCTACCTAAGGCATCTCCAACACTATTTTTTACTGTTACTATAAGAGTTTTTGGTGATTTTAAAAGGTTTTAGAGGAGTCCAAACACCACCATCACTGAAATTTTACCCACAAGTGCATTAAAAATAAATACCACAATTTTATGGGAAAACCATGAACCTGGCAACTCTGAAGCCATGTCACCAGCATGGCTGTAATTCAGGCTGTAATTGAACTGATTTCTTTTGTTTTTGGAATTATGTTTTTTCAAGTGACAGCTCAAATGCTTACTGAGGCTTTTATACTGTGAAAATTGGGAGATAACCCTCTGCTGTGACTTACTATAACAAGATTTTATCATTTAAAAAGTCAAAGCACACAATTGCACAGCAGTGTTTTGTGCTATAGGCTCAATAAAAAAGTCAGATTGTAAGGGGGCTAATAATATTGACATGGGTGATTTTTGTTTCTTTTGAAATACTTATATTACAGTATGCAAATAAACATAATTTACACTTTCTAAAAAAATAGTATGTTTAAAAATGTTATTTTGAAAAGTTTTTGCTCTGTTATAAAAGTTTGTTGAAAAAATTTTATATTTCATAGATGTGCTCATAATTTTGACCTTAAGTGTACATCTTTATAACAATAATAAAAGTTAATCAGAGAAAAACTTGTCAGCAGTCATCTGACATTAGCTACACGTTCAGCATTATTCACAAAAAATCTACTAAATGCATGGCCACGTGGGCCCGGCTGTCAGCAATGCTTCCAAATTGATGATGACATTTCCCACAGTCGGGCAGGGTGAACACTGACATCATCAGTAGTGACATCATCAGGTCAGTCAAAGACTCATTACTGCATCACAACCAGCCTGGTTTAACTACACCTTTAGCTGGGCTTCACTACCCTGTGTGGTGGTGGTAATTCTGGGGAATTGTCATGAAAAATATAAAATCACTGAAGACAATCATAATACAGCTGTCGTGATGATTTAACTGGGCTCAACACCACAATGTTAGCAACATTTTTGTTTTTGCAAATTACTCAATTTATCCAAATATGTTACTGCTGGATTACATTACTGCTTTTAAATTTCAAAAGATGAGAAGAAGAAAAAGAAAAGGAGGGTAAGGAAGGATGAGGAGGAGGAGGAAGAGGAAGAAGAAGAGGATGAGGAAGGATGAGGAAGAAGAAGAAGAAGAGGAGGAGGAGGAAGAAAAAGATGAGGAATAAGGAGGAGGAGGAGGAGTACAATGATGAAGAGGAAGAAGAAGAGGAGGAGGAAAAAAGTAGAGGACAAAAGAAAAGGAGGGGATGGAAGGAAGAAGAAGAAGAAGAGGTAGAACAAAATGAAAAAGTGGAGAAAGAAGAAGGAAGATGATGAAGAAGAAAAGGAAGAAGTAGAGGAGTAGGAAGAGTGAGAAGAAGGAAGACTAGTGAGGAGGAAGATGAATAGGAGTAGGAAGACGAAGAAGAAAAAGATGAAGGAGGAAGAAAGAAAAATTAGGAATAAAAACAGGAGGAAGATGGATGAGGAAGATGAAGAGAATGAGGAGGACGAAGAAGAAGAACAGGAGGACAAAGAAGAAGAGGAAGAAGAAGAAGAAGAAAACACACAGACACACACTAGGGTCAGTGAGCACAACAGTATGGGGCAGTGGACCACCTGCTGCGTCACCTGGGGATCATTTTGGGGTTAGGTGCCTTACTGAAGGGCGCTTCAACCATGAATGCATTTTCCTGCTGGTTGTGGGGCTCGAAACAGTGACCTTTCAGTCCCAAACTGAACTCCAGCATTTGTCATTACTCTTTGAATGTAAACTCTTCATTAACATCTGTCTTCTGTTCCATATCTGCACATTACCAGGAGATACAACACTAATATAAAGTGTAATAACAGCCCTAATAATGAGCGTGAGGTTAGCACAGTGGATCCAGGCCAACACCTGCTGACAGAGTTAAAAATGTGCCCTAAGCAGAGGGCTTTCCCTGCACTAATCCCACCTTTCTGCAAGTGGAGCTCAGCCCGGGACATGTGGCTCTCATTTGGGCCTGATCTGCTCTCTCTGCTGCCAAAGTCTAGAATAGCCACGAAGAAGGAAGAGCAGACTGCAGCACAGCGAGTCCAGATGGGGGAGACAAGCACTTTACTATAACTTCATCAGACTCTAACTGCTCTAACATGGCATTAGTGCAAAAATAATACTAAATGGTTAAACATGAAACACCCCAGCAGGACTGTGATGGTCTATAAAGCAGTAAAGAGACTCTCCAAAGCCTTCATTTACTCCAGAAAGTGTATAAAACTATAACCCAAGGTTACAATATGGACCCCAGAGATAAAGTACTGTGCATGTATTGTGTGAAAACTCCCATACGCACAGCTAAGCCCACTTTGTTTTTGGGAGTGGGGGTGTAGATGCTGGGCACACATTCCGGGCCGATATCAGGCCCCCGAAACAGCAGCCCTCATTGAGCCAGAGCGCCACAGGAAGAGGCCAATCACTCTGAGAGCTGAGCCGGGGTTCACCGAGTTCATTCTGGGGGGAATTTGAAGCCCCTCACCCCCCACGACCCTTCCCCCTGTCTAACTGTGATGTACACAAAAACACAAATGCCTCTGTATGTATATCAGCTCAGGGAGTGTTTGGGTGTGTGTATGGTGATGGGGTAGAACCTCCACCTGTCCTGTACAGGTCAGTAAGGAACCAGCTACAGATCAGCACCAGGACTGCTAACATGGACTCATTCCACTCTATTTCCTCTCTATTGTTTAGTTCAGAAGCTCCTCTCTGTATTACTGTGTGTCCTCCAGAGACTCGAGCAGAGCTGATTTTAACTCTAACGAGTGTTTGACACTCCACTGTTTACGCCCCAATATGATTTTACTTCATCACAAATCAAAGTCACTGACAAAGCATCAAACACAGGCTGTATAAACCTAAAACAACGAGAGTATGAACCTCACTAAACAGCCGGTTTACCTCGCTTAACTGCTGTAGCACATGAGGCCGGCGCTGCCCCAGACGGCCCAGATGTTGTTTTTAAAACATATTCAAAGAGAGAGAGGGCGGGGCTTTGGAGCAGCTCTGTGGACCTTTGTTCCTTCCACTCCTGCACTCTCTTTCAGAACTACAATACCCATAAAGCACATGGCTTAGATTAGGTTAAGAAAGCCTAAAAAGGCACAGATGTGTTAAAAACATGTAATCATTTTGTATCACACTAAAGATAAAGAGCTGCACAGATTAATGATGAATAAGAAAATAATAGATAATAGGTCTGTCACGATACCAGAACTTACTGATACTGTGTTGTATCAGATAATGAATACCAAATCCATAAACTAAAAACAACCATTATTGTCCTTAACATTGTGTTTATTTGATAGAACACACCCATGTTTCTAATGTTTGTTCTTTTTTTGGATCTGTAAACCATACACAACTCAACAGCTACCCGAATAGTGCCCAAAGAAGTGGGCAGCCCTATCCACGGGGCCTGGGGAGCAGTTGGGGGTTAGGTGCCTTGCTCAAGGGCACTTCATTCATCACCTGCCCCTGGAATCAAACCAGCGACCTTCCAGTCACAAGACCAGATCCCTAACTAGCAGGCCACATCTGCCACGATACAGTAAAATACAGTAACATACAGTAACATACAGTTAGACACAATAACAGACACAGTAACATACAGTTAAATACAGTAACATAGTTAGACACAATAACAGATACAGTAACACAGACACAGTAACATACAGTTAGACACAGTAAAATACAGTTAAATACAGTAAGAGTTAGACACAGTAACATAGTTAAATACAGTAACATACAGTAAGACACAGTAACACAGTTAGACACAATAACAGATACAGTCACATAGTTAAATACAGTAACACAGTTAAATACAGTAACTTACAGTTAGACACAGTAACATGCAGTTAGATACAGTAACACAGATACAGAAACAGTTAAATACAGTAACACAGATACAGTAACAGATACAGTAACAGTTAGACACAGTAACACAGACACAGTAACAGTTGGACACAGTAATATACAGTTAGACATAGTAACATGCAGTTAAATACAGTAACACAGATACAGTAACACAGTTAAATACAGTAACACAGATACAGTAACAGACACAGCAACAGTTAGACAGTAACACAATTAGATGCCACGATACAGTAATACAGTAACAGTTAGACACAATAACAGATACAGTAACAGTTAAATACAGTAACAGTTAGACACAGTAACATATAGTTAGACACAGTAATACAGATACAGTAACACAGACACTAACACAATTAGATACAGTAACAGTTGGACACAGTAACATACAGTTAGACACAGTAACATACGGTTAGACACAGTAACAGACAGTAACAGTTAGATACAGTAACATGTTAGATATAGTGTAAACTTGATGCTTATTTGGACAGTAATTATTTCCAAATTTGAATACTGAAATGTTTTGATTTTTCCGATACTTGGTGCAGCTCCACTACAGGTGTACAGGTTAGGTGTACATCATAATTTAAAAACAAGCTACAATGCACTTAAATGTGAAATTTGAAACAGAATTGACAAAATTACACTTCGGGATACTTCAGTAATTAGTGCTAATCTCTCACCTGGTGCTAATGAATCTATCTGGCAATGTTTGTAATCATTGTGTACGATGATGAGACCACAGCAAGGTGACTGAAATGCCTGCAGACTGTTCAGGTGAAGACTGGAGGACTGACCGTTTCAGTCACTGAAACCGAAGTCATTCACTCCAAGAGGGTTCTCCTTTTCTATGGTTCAATTTCTACAATGCTAATGCTTTACAACACAAACTCATTCACTTCATCCATAAGACAAACCTCTCATCAGCAGGAAGAGTCAAAAGCCTGGAGTGACCTCGATTGAGTAGTGGATGGAGAAGAACTGCTCCAAAGTTCACTCAGGAGAGTTTCATTCATCTCAGACTAGAGCTGGGATATTCATCAAAACTGACATTTAGAACCTTTCCTTCATTATTTTTTAATTTTTTATTGTTTTTCTTTCTCCACTGTATGACTAGCACATGTAGACACATGACTTCCTGTCCAGTCTGATATAAGAAACATGGAGGAGACCTTGCACCCTAAGACAACTAAGCAACTCCAGCAGCCATCTGTCAACACTGAACAACAAGAACAAAATACATTTTATTAATCAGAATCAAGGGAACATGTTTAATTAATCGTGATACTGATTGGAAGTCATGTTGCCCATCTGACAGAGAGACAAACTTCAGGTTTCAGTCAGGCTGCTGATACTTGTTATGAACGTACATTCCTATTTAAGACATTTAGTAGATGCTCTTATTCAGACTGACTTACAAAAGTGCTTCAAATCCTCACTTCCTTTGTAGAGACTACAAACCAGAAGATGCTTCAAACTAAGATGCTGCCAAATACTTGTATATTTATTCTATTTTATTCTCTTTATAGTACTGATAACTGCCACACAATTGCCAAACCCAGCACATTAATATGATTTTATTCTATTATTAGCGTGTGTGCGTGTGTGTGTGTGTGTGTGTGTGTTACAGTAGTGTGTACATGGATGTTACATTAAGTGTGTGTGTGTATGGATGTTACAGTAGTATGTGTGTGTGTGTGTGTGTGTGTGTGTGTGTGTATGTTACAGTAGTATGTGTGTGTGTATGTTACAGTAGTGTGTGTATATGTTACAGTAGTGTATGTTACAGTAGTATGTGTGTGTGTATGTTACAGTAGTGTATGTTACATTACGTGTGTGTGTGTGTGTATGGATGTTACATTACATGTGTGTGTGTGTGTGTGTGTGGATGTTACAGTAGTGTGTGTATGTTACAGTAGTATGTGTGTGTGTATGTTACAGTAGTGTATGTTACAGTACTGTGTGTGTGCGTATGTTACAGTAGTGTATGTGTGTGTATGTTACAGTAGTGTGTGTGTATATGTTACAGTAGTGTGTGTTACAGTAGTGTGTGTGTGTGTGTGTATGTTACAGTAGTGTGTGTTACATTACGTGTGTGTGTGTATGGATGTTACATTACATGTGTGTGTGTGTGGATGTTACAGTAGTGTGTGTGTTACAGTAGTATGTGTGTGTATATGTTACAGTAGTGTATGTTACAGTACTATGTGTGTGCATGTTACAGTAGTGTATGTTACAGTAGTGTGTGTGTGTGTGTATGTACTGATGACTGTTACTGCACTAGTGTATTTCTGTATTACTTCTGTATTATGTGCACTGAGAGCCACTGGGAGACCATAATCCAATTGATTGTATGTGTAAACATAGTTGGCCAGTAGAGTTTCATTCTGATTCTGAAATACAAGTCAGCACAATCATAAGCCTGTAATAAGTGTAAGATAAGTGCTGATTTAAGTAGAGATGGTCTTTAGTCATTGTTTGAACACAGAACTTCCAAGAAAAGTTAATTTTACCCTTTAGGTGCCAGGACAGAAAAATGTCTGTATGCATCTTGAAGCATGGTGGGTCAAGCCGAGCCATAAGCTTGAAGGGCTCGAGGCATGGATTGGGTTTTGCCATGAAGTACAGAGGAGCTGGTCTGTTCTTTTCATTCTAGGCCAACATCAGCAGATGAGATACCTGACTGAACTTCAAAAAATTGAAGATGAGTCAAGCCGCCTCGTTCTGGATCAGTTACGAGGCCCTGATGGACCACATAGGGTGAGCAGGCAGGAGGGAGCTGTAGTAGTCAGGTCTTGAAATCATGGGGAACTGAACAAGCACCTGGAGGCCTCTCTTAAGAGAAAAGGTTGAATTCTCCTGACATTGTAAATGAAAAATCTGCATGACTGAGTCACAATTACAACGTGAGTTGAGAATGATAACTGGTCATCAATGAGAGAGAGAGAGAGAGAGAGAGAGAGAGAGAGAGAGAGAGAGAGAGTCTCAGAATGCTTAAGCTGCTGCAGTTTGTGGAAAAAGTGCATACTTGATTAAATAAATGAAAAAAACATCAGAATGCAATGACTGGAAAATCTCACAGAAACATTTTATTCACAATAGAATATAAAACACAGATGTTACAAATGAGACATTTTATCATTTAATGAAAAATATTAACTCATTTAACACTTGATGGCAGCAAAACATATAACAAAATTTGGGACATAGCAAGGTCTCCCATTGTGTAAACATCTGGGAAGTGAAGAGACAAACTGCAGGAGTTTTGGGAGAGGAATGTTGTCACAGTCTTGTTTAATGTAGTATTCTAGCTGCTCAACAGTCCTGAGTCTTCTTTGCTGAATTCTTTATTTCGTGATGCCCCAGATGTGGTTTGGAGAGCAGGTAGGCCAGTTCAGCACCCTGATTTTTCTTCTGTGAAGCCATACTGTTATGACTGATACAGTATGTGGTTTGTCATAGCCTTGCCTGAAAGAGACATTGTCTGGAAGGGAGCACACAACTGTGCTCAAAGACAATGATTTCTGGAAGCGTTCCTGAGCCCATGCAGTGATTTTCAGTACAGAATCATGTCTGTTTATAATGTTGTACCCTCTGTGAGCTTGAAGTTCACACGGATCAGTCTTGTCCCTTGTGCACATCAATTTCTTCAGGTACTCTGAATTTTTTTTTTTTTTTTTTTGCCAATTTTCTCTCTTTCCCAATGTGGTAGTCGCCAATTAACCCAACACATTAGTGGCTCTCCCTATCACTTTGACTGTCCCTGACTCTAGGATGGTGAAGACACGTACACGCCTCCTCTGTTGTGTGCAATACAGCCACCGCCTCTTTTCAAACTACCGTTTGATACGCAATTTTTAGACTTAGGGTTTTTTTGCAAATTGGTGAACCTCTGCACATCTTTGCTTGCGAGAGACCACCTGTTTTAAATGCTGTTTTTATGCCCAGTCATGTGACTCTGAAGCAAAATGCTCCTCCAGTTGTTTTTTTTATTAGTACCACTTACTTTTCCAGCCTTTTGTTGCCCCTGTCCCAACTTTCTTGAAATGTGTTTGTCATCAAGTTCTAAATGAGTTCAAATCCATCACTTTCAACATCTGATATGTGTTCTTATGTTATACCTATGTTCTTATGTGATAACGTCTATGAGATCTGCATATCATTGCATTGCTTTCATTTTATAAGTGCAGTCCTTATAGTCAAAATACTTTGTGATCATGACTGAATTGCGTCCCTACTAGAGCACTAAATGAGCAACCATTCAACGCTACTGTGATTCCATCATGCATCAGTGAAGCTTCAGCACCCACATGGTCTCACATCTTGTTCTCTCGCGCTTATCTGAAGCAATTCAACATGATCTAACTAACGTGCACACACAGACTCTGGCTTCACATGATCTTCATGCGGCTGGATTTGTGAGGCCTTGTGGTGGGCCGTGTGGGGGTGGGTTTATATCCAAGTGTGGATGTGGGGAAGACTTGGCTAACGCGAGCTGGACCAGAATGAGAGCAGAGCTGTGGAAAGGGAGGGGGGGTCATCACATCAGCTTTAGTTTGATGTGACAATCAGAGTATTCTAACGAGATGATTTTACGGTTCACCTCCCCCCCTCCCCCCTCCCCGCTGGCTGCCCGCCCGCCCGCACACACACACGCGCGGGCTGTGTTTACGCTGGGGGCACCGGGGTGCCATCTTGGGCGCAGTTCGCATCGATTCCATCTGACTGGATCGTGCGCCGCACAGTTACGCATATGGACACTCGCGGACACAAGGGCACATACAACGAGGGACAGTACACAGACAGGCTTTTTCATATTTAAAGAGGTCATATTCTGTGTTTTATTTGTGGCTCCTGAACTACACTCTATATCTTTATGATCCCAAAAAACAGACATTTCTCTGTTCTTAATCATTTAAAACTGCTTTGGTTGCTGTAGCCACTTTTTTAGGTACATATACCTCATATCTATACTCCTCGTCAGGAGCTGGTGGATCATTCTCAGTGACACTGATGTGGTGGTGGTGTGTTAGTGTGTGAAGATTTGAAACACTGTGTCCACTCACTGTTCTCTCTATTAGACAAACCTACCTTGTTGGTCCACCTTGTAGACGTAAAGTCAGAGACAGAAGCTCAGCAGTTTGTGTCGGTTTTGTGGTTGTTGCACTATTTTCACTTTTGTTTAAAACCATCAGTAGCTGTGCTGTGACACACTAACACCACCACCACCACCACATCAGTGTCACAGAGAATGAGCCACCTGCTCTGTGGGGGTCCTGACCGTTGAAGAACAGGGTGAATAAAGTATAGAAACAGATGCACTACAGTCTGTAACTGTAGAACTACAAAGTGCAATAATAATAATAATAATAATAATAATAATAATAATAATTTAGCAACAGGCAGGAACAGTATAACATTTAATCCTGTTACAATAACACTGCACTAATAAAACTCTGCATCACTTTAAAATAAACACACAGCTCCTATATAAATATATTCATAGTAGTGACATCACAACCACGATGAATTCAAAACGGGGCGAAAAGTGAAATGTACACAGCTACCGCGGAAACGTAAAGAAAACACAGCTTCCTCGGCGTGGCCCCTTTAAAGATTTGAAAGGTCGTCGCAATGCGAGCGTGACATTAAGATGCTTAGAGAAAAGAGGAGGAGAAGAGGAGCAGAAAGGGGAGGAGAGGAGTGGAGAGAGAGAGAGTTCTCTTTTCGCTGCAGGCAGGATGTTATCTGATGAGAATCAAAGCGCTTGGCGCCGGGCCCGCCGGAGCTGTGTCGTCATCGCGGGACAGGACAGACGGACGCGTGGATGAGTGTGGCTGAACCGTGATGGCATGAGGAGCCGTAGAGCGTCACTGTAAAATAAAGTTATCCTACTGGCCTTATCTGCAGTCCTAGACTATGAAGACAAGGACAGAAATAGAAAACAGAGAGACGAGGTGGGGTAAAGGACTACAAAGCAGTGCAGAGATTTCTTTTCATAAGAAACTCTCTTAGTATTGTACTCAACATGAAGGAGAGCTTTGTGAGAGCCTGAAATGTCTGGATAGAGAAAGAAGCAAAGTGGCCTTTTCAGCCCTGAGTACACATTTCAATCTTTTTGACACACTTTTATTGGTGCAAAACGGCAGCACGAGATCTCTGACTGTGTGGCCAGTTTGTCTATTCTTACACAGAGAGGATAAAGTGTGATTCTCTCTCTCTCTCTCTCTCTCTCTCTGATTAGTCAGGCTGACAGCATGGAGCAGCCTTGCTCCGGCCAGAACAGTAGTCTGGAATACTGAGGGCTTCTTCTTTCAGCAGCTTCAAAAAGCAGCCAATCACAGTCCTCTTGCCCCAGGCAGCCAGCAGCCAGCCAATGAGCAGACCCGGTGGCAGTCACCTGACGGAGCGTGGCCCTGTCTGTCAAGCGGGTGGTATATAAGCTCCAGCAGGCTCAGACAAGGCTGTGAGTGTGTGTGTGGGACCGGCCGGGACTTGGTGTACCTTTCAGTTCGCTTTTGTCACTGACTGAGTGTGTTTGTGTGCGGGTATGCACGCGGTTGAGCAAGCGAGTGAGAGAGAGAGAGAGAGAAAGAGAGAGAGACACTGAATGAGTGTGAGAGACGAGTCGGAGGAAAAAAAGGAGAAGAGACTTTCTTTCACTTCTCCAAGTGCAACTTCAGCCGGCGAGGGAAGTTAAGTTTTTGTCCTCCTCATGGACTCCAGACTTTGGAAGCTACTCCATCAGATACATATACATGTATTTTTAGAATAGATCTTATTTTATGTTTTTTTTCTCCTAAATGTATATTTTTATTTTTTTTAAACACCCTCTCATGACCCCAGCTCACGGCTCGTGCACTCTGGTGAGTATTAGAAGTATTTTTATGGTTTTCTGAATGCTGTTATTCTGTGTTTCGGGCCTGCGCGTCCAGCTGACCGGCGGCAGAGTTCATTCAGTGCGTTCGGTCGTCCCGGGGCTTGTTTGCTTTCCTGTTATCTGAGTTTTGAATGAGGGCTCACATTTCTCACACTCTAAAAGCCCCCCAGAGTCCTGAGCAGCCCACCTGACACACACACACCGACCCGGGACCACTAACACCACCACTGAATGTGGGGAGACAGAGAGAGAGAGACGTGAATGAGTTGATTATGAGGTCACAATAGGTGGTGCTGCTCGGTTCTGAAGTCTCCATGGTGTTGGACTTATTGAACAGTTTTTCACGGATAAGCGTTTCTGAAAAGTCGGAAAATCTGAAGTGTGACTGAGCTCAACGTACACAATTCTGTGTGTGTGTGTGTGTGTGTGTGGAAGGGGGGTAGACAGAGTATGCAATCTATTGGAGAAGCAGTACAGACGTGAGGGGGGGGGGGTAGAGGGGGTTAGGAAGGCAGACAGGGGGACAAAAGCTGCCCCCATCCAGACAGACTGGGTCAGCCCTCATCACAACCCAGGACTGCACGGGTCAGCCAGCTGCACACACGCTCACACACACACAGACAGAGAGAGAGCGGGAAAGAGAGAGAGAGAGAAAAACTAAGAGAAGGAAAAGAGGAGAGAGAGAGAGAGAGAGAGAGAGAGAGAGAGAGAGAGAGAGAGAGAGAGAGAGAGAGAGAGGGCCCCGCGGGGTTAGAGGTGGCGAGACTCCTGATCCCGACTTGTTTCTGAAAAATGAAGGGGGGGGGGGGTACTTTGCTCTGTGTTTTTCTGTCTATCTGTCATTTTTCTCATGTTCTCTCCAGTTCAGCTCAATGCAGTTCCTGCTTCATCAAAGTATATATTTGTATTTTCAAAGCAGTGCAACAACCAAAATACATATACACATCTAACAGTCACACTTCACAACAACGTCACTAAGAACAGTAATAAACACTGTATAAATGTATTACTGAGAGGTTTTGAAAATATAAGACAGTCCATCAGTCACAGTAGCTCACTGTTATTAAAGTACTTACATGGGACTCTTATTGGCTAACAAACAAACGTTCACATCAGATGTTGCGTCGTGTTAATATTTATAATCATGTTTATTATTAATGGAGACACTATTTAATAAGACTTTATAGAGTCATAAGTACTGATAAAGGATTGGCTGAGTTCTGACTGCATTCACAGGCTTCTGGAAGCTTTTCCTTCTTCACGTCTTGTGTGTCAGAGGCGTTTATGTCTGTGAAGTGGAGTCTCTTCGTGTGTGTGTGTGTGTGTGTGTGTGTACACAGAGCGGGTTAAGTATGTGTGGCAGGTTCACAGAGGCTGAGAAAGAGGGGGAAGGGAGAGACAGTTAGGAGAACTGCAATTATGACAAGGAGTCAAGTTTTTTTTCTTCTCCTGCCATTCTGTGTGTGTGTCTCTGTGTGTGTATGAGTATGTGTGTTTGTCTATATGTGCATGTGTGTGTGTGTGTGTGTGAGGGTCATAAGGGTTGGAATGTACTGAGTGACAGGAAACACTGTTTGTCTTTTACACGCTTGCTTTTGTTCCTGACCTTTAATCCATAAAAACCCCTACCTCTGTGTGCAACATAAACATACAGTCTACACATATACATACAGTCTACACGCACACAGTCTACATATATACATACAGTCTACATATACAGTCTACACATATACATATAGTCTACACGCACAGTCTACACGCACACAGTCTACATATGTACATGCAGTCTACATATACAGTCTACACATATACATATAGTCTACACGCACAGTCTACACATATACAGTCTACATATCTACACACAGTCTACATGCACACAGCGTACACATATACAGTCTACATGCACACAGTCTACATGACCAGTCTACACATACACATACAGTCTACATGACCAGTCTACACATACATACAGTCTACATGACCAGTCTACACATACATACAGTCTACATGTACACAGTCTACACATATACATAGTCTACATGTACACAGTCTACACATATACATACAGTCTACACGCACACAGTCTACACATATACATACAGTCTACATGCACACAGTCTACACATATACATACACTCTACACTACACATATAAACTCAGTCTACATACAGTCTACACAGTCTACATACAGTCTACAAATATACAAAGTCTACACACACAGTACTTAGAGGCTACACATACACAGTCTACACACATACATACAGTCTATACAAATAGTCTAGACATATAGTCTACATATTTATACACAGTCTACACATACAGTCTACAGATGCATACAGCCTACACTCATACAGTCTACAAATATACACACAGTCAACACATACAATCTAAATATAAAGTCTACACATAGATGTAGTCTACACACACAGTTTACACATTCATATAGACTACACATACACAGTTTACACACACACACACACACACACACACACACACACACAGTCTAGACACATACAGGATACACACACATACAGTCTACACTTATACAAAGTGGACAAAAACACTAAAACCAGTAAAAACAGCTGCAACCATCATAGCAGATGCCGTGAAAGCACAGACAGTACTGCTGATCATCAGCCAATATCAGGATATCAAAATTATTTGTACAATTTTGTTCACGTTCATAAAAGCACTCTGGAATCACTTACCTGTGGGTAAAATATCGAGTGTCAAATAAAATGTCAAAGAAAACAATTGTAAAATTAACCACACATTAGAGAATGATAAATGCTCTTTGCTATTCTTATCTGATGTAAACATATTCAGTTGTTCACACTGTGTCCTTAAAAGCATAATCATACATGGAGGTCTGAATTACTTTACATGTAGAACAGTTACCAGCTTGTAGGTCATTAACATCAGTAACCATCCCACCCTGAGAGGGGTAACACACTTCTAAAAGTTAGGCAGAGTTCATTTATTTGCACCTTGAACCCACCAGCGATGAAGGACTTTACCGAGGAACCAGCAGGGGACAATCAAACGTGTTTGTTGTTTAAGAACATCTTTTTGAAAAACAGCACATGCTCGGAAATGCCAAGCATGTAGAGTCTTGTTGGCTTCTACACACACACACAGTCACACACACACTCATTCCTCTGCGTCTTATGTTCATACAGCATTACAACCTAAATGTAGATATTACTACTTTATGAAAGCCTCACTAACATTAGAACAAATGGACCAGAAACGGCCCAAACCGGACCATTTAACATGCACTGAAAGTTAAGAAGCTTCACTTATAAAGTTACCAGTTTGGACATCTGAGGTTCTGTTACAAGTGGAGTAAAGTCAGCGTCACTCACTGAACACCTGTTTATCTTGATTTATGTGGGAGTCTGAAAATCTATACGTCTGTGACTTTTTCTCCACCATCTCAGCTTCTGTCTCTCACCTCTCTCTCTCGCTCACTCACTCATTCTCTCTCTCTCTCTACCTGTTTTTGAATAAAGTATAGACGCTGATTCATGCCACTCCGTCACCAGTCTCACACTGGACAATGAGGATCCAGTCTCCAGTCAGCTACCACAAAGCGCTCACACACACACACAGCCTCCCAGCCCCATCCCCCAGACTCGGTGTCGTCTGATAATGTCACGCACAGTTCGTCTGCGCGTGTGTGGTGTGACATGATGGACTGTGTGTGTGTGTGTGTGTGTGTGTGTGTAATGTGACATGATGGAGTGATGTGTGTGTGTGTGTGTGTGTGTGAGAGAGAGAGAGAGTGAAGGAGAGAGAGACAGGATGTGGGAGTCTTTGATGAGGCTGTGAGGCGGAATGGAGTGCACTATAAGAGGGCAAGTGCCCTAATAACACCAACCTTCCAGACATGTGCACACACACACACAGTGCTGTAAAACCTGTCTGACCAACAGCACCTCAGGCTCAACACACACACGCTTGTTTTCATACCTTGTCAGAACTTTGGATTATATTTATTATGCAGATTTTTGCAGCAGTGAAACTTCAGACCTACGATACTGTGACTTTAAAGATATTTAATGTGGTAATGAGATTTAAATAGCAGCTGTTTTGAATCAGTCTGATTGGTCCTTTTGTTATGAACATATCGCTGGACCAATAGAAATGCTCCATATTGGCTTTGAATTTCCTTAAACCTACACTGAACGTAAGTTTTGCAGATACTTGTTTTTCTTTGCAGTGTGATGATATGAGCTCTTGATAAGAAGTGATGAGTACTAATATGTAATACATTCTGTGCTTCAACATTAGTAACCAACCAAAAAAATGTTAAAAATGTTAAACTCAACTAGAACCAAGTTATCATTAATGTATGATTCCTTCTGGATGTGCATTACACTACTCCGCCGATTACTCTAGTGAGGCTCAGAAATCATATGCAGCCAAAAGGACATTTGTACATTTAGCAGAAAATTGACCAAAAACAACAACCTATGAGCTGTGAGCTCTTAAAGGAGGACAGAGAAGAAGTGCAGCTTTCTGCTTGGACAGTAAACTCAGTTTTAAAGCTGTTTTAGGTCTGAGGCTTCAGACGGTGGAGCTGAAGTTTACAGGTCCGTTTGGACAGTTACTGTTCACTGCTTTACGGTGCTGTGAGTGCTGTGTTCACGGGGGCGTGAGAAGTTGTAAACGAAACTGGCTTTCGAGGAGGAAGAGAGAGACGAAAAAAAGAGAACGCCATCATCTTTTGGTTTTGTTTTACTGTCAGGGTGACTAATTCAGTTCCTTACAATCTGCTATTTCACCTGTTACACGTGTGTGTGTGTGTGTGTGTGTGTGTGTGTGTGTGTGTGTCCATGCGTGCGAGCGTTCAGACAGGACACTAGGGCAGTTTTGACAGGATGTGTGTGGTGCAGAAGTGTAAAAATGCACAGATCTAGAACTGATGAAGTAGAACAACGCACTAGACATAAATACCATTCTGCAGGAATTGTGTCCATTATTACCAGCATCACCGTCATTACCATTACCGACATCACCATTACTACCAACATTGCCATTTCCATCATTGCCATTATCATCACGATCATCACCAATACCATCATTACCATTGCCATCACTATCATCACCAATACCATCATTACCATTACTGACATCATTATTACTATCAACATTACCATTACCAACATTACCAATACTACCATTACCATTATCACCATCATCACCAATACCATCATTACCATTACCGACATCATCAACATTATGAATACTGCCATTACCAACACAACCATTACCAATATTACCATTACCATCTTTGCCAGGTCTGTCATTACCATTACCGACATCACCATTACTATCAACAATATCATTACTGATACTACCATCATTACCATTACCAACATTACAATTACCAACATTTATAACCATGATTTGAGATTTGGACTGGTGATGGAGTAACACTAAAGAGTAAAAAAAAAAACTGTAAATAAACAAATAAAAAAGCTCTCTTTGATCACTTCACTTCAAGGTTAATCACTTTCTTTGATCTGTTACTGTCTACATCTCCATGGTTACTGCTCTAAACACCCCATCTCTCAGTAACATGGAAGTTGTGGTCCAATCAGTGAAGCCTTTAACTCTTTAACGTCCGCACCAAGACAGAAGACACCCTTTTCTCTCTCTCTCTCTGTCTGTTATATAAACATTATATATACACACATGCTAACTTTGTTACCTTTTGTGAAGTTTTAAACAATATGATTATTTATTGTACTACGCAGCATTCAGACAACAAAATGTTGCAATTCTAGTGACCTCTAGTGGATGTTTTAGCCAAACATATCTCTACCAACTGGCAGAGATGGGACCATGAAGTTTAAGTTTAACACCTTCTACAAATAAGATATAGTGACTCAAACGTGCTCTAACAAAAAGTTCAGCGGAACATTAAGTGGTTAACGAGCAGAAGCTCCGCCCAGCTGTTGTGTTTGGCAGCCCCTGCGTGCTGAAGTGTGGCGAGGCCGCAGTCATTTAAATGAAGGGGTGGAGTGATCCTCATCAGTCTCCAGTTATATTTATCTCACTGTGGTGGAGCCGCACTCTCAGCCTCCAGCTGACCTCCTCAGGCTGGAGCTCTGTAGTTGCTGTTCTGTATTAAAACCTGAATGGCTCTGACCCCAAAACTAAACGGTGCTGCTGCTGTAATGACTAATATGGGGTATTTGGGCTTAATGCTGCCTGAATCACTAATGATGCTACATAAGAGCCTCGTACGGGACAAGCCAAGAGGCCCGGTTAAGGGCCTGTGACTATTGCTGCGTCGTTGCTAGATTTAGCCCCGGTTATGAAGCTGGCATAGGTCTTTTGTTCCAGAAGAGCTCTAATTTTTTTTTACTCTTCTTTGACTCAAGCAGGCTCAGGTGTAGAGAAGAGAAAGAGGGAGAAGCAGAAAACAGTCGAGAGATTGAGAAAAGGATGAAGAGAGAGCTAGACAGCTAGAGTGAAAGAGAAAGAGCGAAAGAAAGGATGAGAAGCAAAGAGGAAGAAGAGATTTGGTGCGAAAGAGAGAAAGAGAGAAACAGACAGACAGAGAGTGAAAGCTGGCAGCAGCTGAATGAAGTGCAGCCTCAGCAGTAGATAAGAAGCGCAGGGACTTAAGTTCCTCCATCAAGCCGGGATTAACACATTACAAAAATCACTGAATTTATACTCCTCAAAACTAACAGGGAGGGAAAGGTGTGATGGCACTGAATTTGCAGGGGTGTGTGTGTCGGAGAGCAGGAGAGAGCGAGGGTATGAGAGAAGGAGAAAGAGAGAGAGAGAGAGAGAGAGAGAGAGAGAGAGAGAGAGAGAGAGAGAGAGAGAGGACTGCAGGAGCAGCATGTTATGATAATTCTCTCAAAGCGTAAAAAGAGGAAAAGGATTCAGAGAGAGAGAGAGAGACAGAGAGAGAGAGAGAGATGTTCAAAGCTTTTCCTGTGCCAGCTCTGCGGTTAATGCCATCCTCTCGGCCTGTCGGCTTGCCCGCTCTAATCCGCTGAGCTCCGGCAGGCTCTTTGAAATGTGAATGGAGAAGCCTCCTGATTTTCTTTAAGGTGGAACTCGCTGCTGTCTCCAGCCTGTCTCGGCCTAAACACGGCCGTGGATTACGTTAAACAAACCGGTTAATGTTAATGTGGAATCAATGCAGGAGCATGTGGGCACTGTGGAGAAGGCTTTGTGGTAACTCCAGCAGCTCCACACTCAGACACGATGCTGAGCATCATCACTGGGCCTCATCCTCCACCCATCCTCCCCAAATACCACCTAACAAACTCGTTCACTGCTCTTGAGCTCTTATTAAGGGTTTGTTTGTAGGTAACAACAGGATTTGCACACCCTTTACATATGTGAGCGACATTCTTCAATTCTACCATTTACAACATTATAGGACTGAAATGATAATGATATTGAAGCTAAATCTCTGGTTAAACAAACTTAATGTTAGCAAAGTCATCATTTCTGGCTGACGGGTCTGTCTTGGCACTCGCATCATAAAGAAGCCAATAAAAACTAAACAATTAAAAAGAAAATTACAATGGAACCTTGACATATGAGTTTAATTCTTTCTGTGGGCAAGCTCGTAACTCAATTTGCTTATATCAAATTTAATTTCCCCATTAAAATTTATTGAAATACTATTAATCTGTTCCAGCTCCCCAAAAACCAAACCAACTTTTTTGCTACATGTTTTTAAATAAGAAAAAAAATATTTTATAAAAAACAAATAATATAAAATAATAATAGATAAAAAGCGACCCATGGTTAAAATAAATATAAATAAATAAATAAACCTGCTTGGCGCTCTCTCTCGAACAATCTGAGGTGCTCTCTCTTACTTGCTCTTATTTTCCAAAATAAACAAAATCAAAAACAACAACAACAAAAAAAACGCAATACGACAGAGATGCTTGCACATCAGTATAACTACGTTAACTGAACGCTCGCTGAGGCCACCTAGTGGCGGGTGTTTCATTGTGTTCACTTGTTCACCGAGACTAAACAGAATGGACGGTTAAAGCCCATACTTATAACCCACACTTCCCCCTCCAAGTGTGCAGTGCCTCACTCAAACAGGTCCATACTGAAACAGGAACCACAGCAGGTGGCGAAAGCTTGCATCATAAAGCATAAAATCTACTGTGCGATGACTCGTATTTTGGAAAATTATTAAGTTGATTCACTCATAAGTCATGGTTCTACATTCTAAGTGTTACAGCAATTTCCCATTTATGTTAATTCCTGGACATAAAATTACTATGAAATAGAGTTGAACCATACAGCAAAAATGTTACTGTGATAGCTCAAAAATCTTAAACATGACATGTCACAATGTTTATTTTTTCATCTGATTAGTTGGAGAGAAAAAAAAAAAAAACACACACTAACTGTGATACATCTTAAACACTATTAAAAATGAGAATTTGTATTCAGTATTGGGCATACAGTGGACTAAAGCCAGGTAAACTGACTCAATTAGCTCTCATTACAGAGAAACGTAGTTGGCCATGGACTGATAGCTAGTGACAGACTCATTAAAACTGTGAATTATTCTTGTTTTTAGATAATCAGCATCATCCTGCTCTCACAACACCAGTAAACAAACACATCACATTTACAGGCATATTGACAGGCAGCCTTATCAGTGTAGAACAATGGTAGGGGGAGGGATGAGGGGAGGTATACATAAAGTTTTAGGTGGTGGTGCCCACGTCCACAAATAAGGCTCCATGCGCACTGCGTAGTCCGCGTATGTGGAGCGCCGGCTCTGGTCACCACTCTACAGGCAGCCTTATCAGTGTAGAACAATGTTAGAGCTCCCCCTAGTGTTAGTGTCACCACTCTACAGGCAAATACAGATGTGACTAATAAACGTATCTTTTCCTATCTTATCCTAACAGTTATTTTATTTGTTAGATTTATATTTTCTCAGGTAAAAACCTCACAATGTGAGATCAACATTATATATTAGCCATCAGCCGCCCTGCAATCTGAATATCAGTATCAGTCACTGATAAACCCAAATGGGGGCATTTTTCAGTGGTTATGTTCTCATCAAAGTGTATATTAGTAAAAAGTCCAGAGGTTTGAAGGTTGTTGGTGGTAATATGCTGGTGTGATTAATAAGTGAGTAAAAAGTCTTCAGCTTTAATGGGTTAAAGGAGCACAACACACAACAGGACAAACGGACGTGTTCAGAGCAGAGTTGTGTATGTGTTTGTGTGTGATTGACGTCATTGGAGAACCTGCTTCTGCCTCGGTGATCACTGCTGACATTAACAGTGATGTGAAGGGAGAGGAAGTGAAGAAGGCCAAAACAAGCAAAGCTGAAGACACACACACACACACACACACAAAATACAAATACAACAATACACAAATACACACATACACATATACTCTTGCTCAGACACAAACACATATGGGTGAGCAGTGCCTATAATTACAGTAAAGTCTGACTGCATTCTTTTTCTCAAACTCACGCACACACACACACAATTAGTGAGAAAGCTGTGTTTGTGGTGATAAAGGAGTGCAGAGAGAGGAGAGATGGAGATTAGCCGCTGCCTGAAGCAAACGCCATGACAGCGTGGCGTCTACCAAAGAGATTAAACCCGGATTAAACATCCTAAATCAAGTGTGCGTATGTGTGTGTGCATGTGTGTGTATGTGTGCGTGTGTGTAATCTTTTGTTCGGCTCCACACATCCTTGGGCAAACACATATTTAGCTCTGTATCGCCTCATCAAGGTTACTTCACGCGTTATTAAAGCACAAATAATCACTGGAGTTCACAGAGCATTGTGGGAAATGCCTCTGTTCCTGTGAACTCCAGTCCTGCTAACCCTAACCCTACACTTCAGGGAGAAGCTCGGACAATATTAGTGCTGTATTTAGGATTTATGAGTAGTACTCAATTGTTACAAGTGCTGGACTTCAACAGGACTGTTCTAACAGTCAGAATGGGTTCTCTAGAAGAACAATAGCTGATGGTACATAATTATAACAGAAATCAACATGTCATCACTGAACGATAAACAGGGATGCTACCAATTATTATTACTAGTGCATCTCCACAAATTACAATAGAGTGAAAAAGTTCATTTGTGCTCATAATATAAATTCAAAACGGTCACATATTTTAAATTCATTACACATAAAGTGACATTTTTCAGTCTTATGTTTTAATGTTGATACTGTCTGAATAGTAATTCACTCAAATATTCTAATAATCCGAGACTCTGGATTTCTGATTTTCATGAGCTGTAAGTCATACTGAACAACATTAAAATGAAAAAGATCTTGAAATGTGTCACTTTATGTTTAATGACTGTATAAAAGATAACATTCTAGATCTAAATCTAACATTTTTGAAACACATTACTAAAAAAAAAGTCAGTAATGGTACAGTGGAACTTGTCATTAATCTGTTCTTAAGTGCCTGACGATAACTGAAATGAATGATAACTGAAGCAATATTTCCCATCAGAAACAACGTAAATCTAATTAATCTGTTCCAGACACTCCAAATTATTAATAAAAATACATTTTTTATAGAATATCTATAACTATAGTTTTACATACAGAACACAATGAGAAATAAATACAAAAGACTAATGAAATGGATCAATTAACACTGGACATCGCTCTTACAAGTTTACGCTCCGTTTTAGAGTGTGCCTGTGTGGTCCAGCCGGCAGTCTTAGTTTGTAAACACGTTCTTGGGGTTCTCCGCCGCTATTTATTTTCGCACTGGTTTTCAGGCAGTAGCGCTGTGTGCTGTCACTTTAGTGTGACGTGTTTAGTTTGTTTTGAGCATTATGAACAAGAAACAAGAAAAACAAAGTCAGAATGAACAACGAACCTGTTGTTTTCGTGAAACTAGAAGCGAGTATACGCCAACAAAAACCAGGCAAATGAATAATTGGGACAAAGGTTTCCCAAAAAAAGTAGGCAATAACCAAATTGTACAATAAACAGGGCAAACGATAACCAAGGTTCTACTGTACTTGGTTTACTCATTCACCATAACTGTGATATTTATTGTTTAATATTCAAACAAAAAGAAAGGGCTCTGAGCTTTACACAGCTGTGATCTGATTAGATTTAATCAACATGTAGTTCTACCCAATCATATGTGGGCGGGACTAAAGATGTGTCTTTTATATTGTGTTTGCATTTGAACTGCACATGAATATCAATAAAATCACTTTTATCAGGAAACAAAACAGAAGTAAATATCAGCTCTGATTATTATTGCAGGCCAATGACTGTTCAACTCATACACCTCAGTGCACAAAATAGGCACAAGCATGTAAAAAGAAAGCCTGCTTAAATGTCTAAAACAGCTCAAAGGTGGCAGTAACGCAGTGAGCAGTCATACAGGGAGCATGTCTAATGATGAGTGGTTAACTGTTCTGAATTAAAAAACATCTGAGAGAAGCCCCGACTCCTGTAACCCCCACCGCACGGCCTCTTAAGTGGGTCAGGGTCTAAGTGTGTGTTTATGTGTCTCTCCTCTCCAGGACGGCCCGGCTGACTGACAGCAGTGAGGAGGTGAAGGTCACACAACTCTGACCCCAAACAACAAAGCCTGAGTGTGACATCACAGAAACACAGCGACTACCATCACCACTAACACTGTAACTCCTATCTAATGCTGCACCATATACTGTCTGGTAATGTTCATCATAACAGGCTTTTACAACACTGATACTGATCCTCCAACACGTATGTACAGTTTTACAAACAATAATGTTACTGAAAAACATCATATACATACACACACACACACACACACATTTATAGACACTTATACACACATACAAATACATATATACACACAGTCACATTTATACACACATACAGATACATATATACACACAGTCACATTTATACACACATACA
>BRDA01085698.1:0-12659 GCA_036984385.1 Crenuchus spilurus
CCACCAACACAAACCAATGCAAATCAGGTCAGATCAGCGCAGCGCCGGTGTTGTGCCGAATCCTGACTCCCCGCCAGAATCCGACTCCCCTACACACGAATCACACAGCGGTGTGGGCAGAACGAATCGCACTCTGTGTTTCTGTATTTAAATAATTACTATTATCATAATTTATTTCACAGAAAACAACAGAACATTATAGTTATATATATTGTTATAGTTAACAAACAGAAGTCCTAAATAAATGCATATTATTAGAACATTGTTAAAACAAAATACACAACCGAGATTCTGCTGCAGCTCCTAACCATCTCGTGTTATTGGTCTAAATTCAGTGATTCACATCTTTTCAGAAGAAATAATGACACTGTACACTTAATACAGTGTACATCTTAATGTCCTCTGACCCAGAGCTGAGTTATAAACACAAGTGTGCTTACAGAGTTGTGTGACACACACACATTATAACAACCTGACCAGAGACACCTGCACTGCAAAAACAACAATGTTTATACAATTAAACAATGTTTAAGTTTTGATTGGTCAAATATCTTAGTCTATAGATTAAATGCTCAAATCTCTACTTTTATAAAATCAGCAGAGTTAAAGGTGCATATTTTTGTGTAATTAAATGAAAAATAAGTTGTTTCTTGCAGGTTTTTGACGTGGTGCTGACAACATGTTCAAAACAACATTTTTGCTTGTTTAAGTATCCTGTTTCTCTATGCTGTTCTAACAGGCTCCACACAGGATTATGTGTAAGTGGGGTATAAACCCCACATATGTCAAATGTCTAGGTGTGTAGATGTTACCCTCAAAAGCATTTTATTGTAGCTTCTTCATAGGGGAATTTTTTTAAAAATTTGTTTTATTTTTTTTATTTGCAGTCTGTTATGTGCCAAGTTATTTTAGACTACGTTGATGCATTGGTGTCCCACATTGTCCCACACAAACATAGTCTTTGTCCCACATCCGGTGAATTGGAATCTGGTCACCCTACCCAGGACTAGCGCCAATAAGTTCATATTTAGTCCTAATCTGTTGACAATACCTCTCTACAGGGCCTGGAAAAGATGTGTGTTCATCTGTGCCACCAAAGTGTGCAGAATGCATCCATTAGAAAGGGTGTCCACAAAATTTTAGACAGGCCTACGTACCTCTCTTTGTGTCAGCTTCTGTTTATCGATCTGCTTCACCTTGGGGCTGTTGGCCAGCAGGTGGCGCAGCTTCACGTAACTCTTCCACAGCTTTTGATACCTGCAATTAGAATGCACTGGAGTGAGCGGCGGCGAATATTCATCAATATTTCATAGAATTTAACTGTAGCCCGAGGCCACTGTTCAATTAGCATTATCAGTCAAGGCAATTTGCAAAAGGGCTTTTTTGGTTGCTGGCCTTTAGCTGACACCAGCAGAGAAGTGGATATTCAACAAGAATAGAGAATTACTGTTACAGCTCATGTAAAGGGAGGGTTCAGCAAAACTCTAATTTACAGTCAAAAGCTAAAATATGTTTGGTGTTTGCAACATTTCACATGCCTGCATGTTTATATGCACATCTGAAGAGAGTCCATTTTTATAATTCACAATATAATAACATGTCAGAAGCCACAGCAAGCAAATCTATTTAAACTGAGGTAACAGATTGATACAAAGATGCACTGATTCAGGCAAACACTTTGCTAAACGCTAACTGGTGTACATACATGCTCATTATTTGTTAGCCACAAGAGCTTCACTGCAAAGCTAACTTTGTACACTGGATCACCAATACTACAACAGAGAAAGTAATTTTTTCTATATATTTGGAGACCAAGATAAAACTGACAAATGCTGCTTCAGAGAACACTTTTCTTTTTCAAAGACATATCATTGAAAAATATGATGATTAATATTCTAGTGATTAATAGTGTTTAATGAGGGTGTTTCTGTCCTAATATCTAATATTCTAGTGATTAATAGTGTTTATTGAGGTTGTTTATGGACTAATATCTCCTATTCTAGTGATTAATAGTATTTAATGAGGATGTTTATGGACTAATATCTCCTATTCTAGTGATTAATAGTGTTTATTGAGGTTGTTTATAGACTAATATCTCCTATTCTAGTGATTAATAGTGTTTATTGAGGTTTATAGACTAATATCTCCTATTCTAGTGATTAATAGTGTTTATTGAGTTGTTTATGGACTACTATCTCCTATTCTAGTGATTAATAGTGTTTATTGAGGATGTTTATAGACTAATATCTCCTATTCTAGTGATTAATAGTGTTTATTGAGGTTTATAGACTAATATCTCCTATTCTAGTGATTAATAGTGTTCATTGAGGTTGTTTATGGACTAATATCTCCTATTCTAATGATTAATAGAGTTTATTGAGGTTGTTTTTGGACTAATATCTCCCATTCTAGTGATTAATAGCGTTTATTGAGGTTGTTTATAGACTAAATATCTCCTATTCTATTGATTAATAGTGTTTATTGAGGGTGTTTATGGACTAATATCTCCTATTCTAGTGATTAATAGTGTTTATTGAGGTTGTTTACGGACTAATGTCTCCTATTCTAGTGATTAATAGTGTTTATTGAGGATGTTTTTGGACTTATATCTCCTATTCTACTGATTAATAGTGTTTATTGAGGTTGTTTATGATTAATATCTCCTATTTTAGTGATTAATAGTGTTTATTGAGTATGTTTTTGGCTAATGTCTCCTAGCACATCCACAAATTTCTTGTGTCCCATGACGACAATGAAGAGTACAGTCTGTACTAAAGCCTATAAAATCACAGTCAAAAGCAATGACACTGTTTCATAGAATATTGAGTATCTGGAGCAGCAGTTTTTGTGGATTTTATCATGGTCGCCAAACGGCTAGAAAAACATTTATTCTGAAATAAAATTGTGTCGTCATGTTAAACTCTGGGTGACTCCAAACTTCTGAGCGATATGTCTTGGCTGATTGACTAAATCTGGACTGGATGTGGGGTTAGATTTGATTTGTTGCTGAACTATCAAGTACAAAAAGGACAAAGGCAGTGAAGAGAGAACATCAAGGGAAAGATGGAGTTATCCGTTAAAGTCTGAATCTGCTGTGACAGAAAACGAGAAATGAGGGGAGGAGAAGAGCACTGAAAAGAAAGGTGGATCTATTCACGTCAGTCACAGCAAATGACCTGCAATACCTCTACTGGCCCAATAACTCCTCTGCAGCTTTCATTTGTCTCGTCTGCACTGTTCTCTACCTCTTTTAACAGCTTTTCCTGATTTACTCGAGTTATCTAGCCTTTCCAGTTCAGAATAATTAAGAACTAATATATGCATCATGTTGTGGAATCTCAGTTGCAACAATTAGGTGACTATAGACAGAATACAGCATCACAGAGTCCTCTTTTTGCTTTTGTTCTTTCTAGTCTTTAGTCTTCTCTCTCTCTTACTCTCTCTCTCTTTAGGGCCATATAATGAAGTCCCTGTCCATCCGATCATTTGTCATCTCTGCCTCATTGAGAGGAAACTTCACAGGAGGGACACGGGGACCCTCCAGGTGTGTGTCCACACACACACACACACACACGCTCAGTCTCACTGTCCTTAATTAAATCTCTCCCTCTTGCTCTCTTCTGCAATCGAGAATGCATGAAAAACACACACGCGCACAGCCACGCCATTTATGCCACCCTATAGAGAGTCATTGTGTATAATGAAGCAGGAAACACATCAGCATCATTCATTTCTCCTACATTCATTAGCAATGTGGTCGTCTTCATCAGGTTAAAGCCTTATCCACTAGCGCCCCCTACAGAAGAACTGAGAGAACAGAGCTTAGTTCTGTCTGTATTAGTAAATTCAGCATTTCTGTAACATCACAACAATGTTATTTCCTCCATAATGTACACCTCCAACCTGAACATATTCATTCAAAATGTATTTGTATATCACTTTTTAATAACCAGTGAAGCAGCTTCACACAAAACCAGCTTTAAAAGGAATGCAGCTCCAAAACCCCCATGAGAGAGCCAGAGGCAACAGTGGCAAGTCCCTTAGAGCAAAAGGCAAAAACCTTGAGAGGAGCCAAGGCTAAACAGAGAATCCAGCCTCCTCTGGCTGACACCAGATGTATAACAGTGGAAAATTCATTATTTTTAGATTATTCAATGATTATACTTAGAACACTATAGAAAGCTTCTCTAACCGTATAAACGGGGCAGATTTGTATTTTAATGACTATAAGTGAAGCAATTTTCATACACAAGCCATAAAACTGTCCATTTGTTTTGTTGCTGGTAGACCCGTATGAGCGTATGCATCCATACACCTGCAAATTCAGCTACTTCCTGCACACTCTGGCCTTTGGTGCCCAAATGCAATCACTTTTTGTCCGTCATTAACATCTGCTTTTCCACACACTGAATGGGACGTTTACTGCACTGTACCACCTGTTCTCAATCTATGAATCCCGTTAAACATCCTGCAGGTCTTTATAGCTCTTTCTGAATTACCGCTGATACACCATGACTGGGGAGCCAACATGCTCGGAGGAAAGCGCAGGATTCCCAGCTCTGAATGAACCAATCAGGAGACGTCTGAGCCAGCAGACATTGCAATGTGTGAGTGATAGAGAGAGAGAGAGCGCCATCTACCCGCCCAGAGAGAGCACGGCCAATTTTTGCTCTCTTGGGCCCCACTGTTGATGGCAAACATCATCAGTTTGATGAACTGTTGATGAACTCGATGATGCTCTGGTCATAGTGTCAGCGTCTTAGCCTGCTGAGCCTTAGCCAGGGCCCAGGTATTTATAGCTTGATCATCCTCATGCAGCACCATCTAACTGCTTACGTTCAATTACAAGAAGTCTGAGTTTACTTGTAATAAAACCAAATAACATTAGAATAAATACAAATAATCAAATACAATAAAAACCAACAAGAATTTCTTGTTTTGAAAAAAGTTGCTGATATCTTGTGATGTAGTTTGAGAAACAAGGTTTGATTCCAGATCCTCAGTGTATGGATTTGTTCAGTTTAATCAACAGCACACTTAACATAATGAAGTATTGAGCAAACCTGGTATTGGATGAGGACTACCAATAATACTGACCTTTGGGTTGGAAAGGTTCTGCAGTGTTATGCTATTGCTGAGCACATCAACACTTATCGGCTAAATACATACACTCTAATACCCTGCAGATACATGTTTTACTCAAGCATATAAGCTTATCTCAAGCATTTGTAAATATTCCATGTCAATAGTGTCTAGAGGCATTAAAGGCTGCAGACGTCTGGTTCCCATCACCACCACTTCAACCCCATTCGTCTGGAGTGGAGCGTTTCACATTAGACCACTCCGAGTGACGATGATCATATTTTAACCATTTAACTATGCAGACTTTTTGGGGGGAGGAGTCAAGTCTGAAATCACACGGATAATACCGTCTACTGCTGAGGTTGGTCTAAGCTGGTGAAAGGTCAGTTTGATTATAAAATGCTGATATATGTCAGGAGGCTTTATTTCAGGAGATGTTGGAGTCATGCAGTTAGAGCGCCAGCCTGTGAAATCAGGAGAGCGAAAGGCTAAAATCACACCATCTTCCAGAACGTAGCCAGACAGCGAGGACACGTCAGTGTGTGACTGGCAATGAAATGGGCTGAATCAGGCGTGTTATAGCAGGGCAAACACAAAACAGGACTGCAGAACATAACCTCCACAGCCCCTCCATTACATGAGAAGTTAGAGCAAGAATTAAATAAACCTTTTCCCTCATCACAAATATAGTCCAGCAGCTACAAAGCTGAAGAAAAAACCCTCTTATTTAAGGAAGGAAGGAAGAACCCACTTTGAGAACATACGTTAATTTGACATCCACCATTATCCCATCATTAACATGCACACAGTCACATAGAATATTAAGAACCTGCTCTGGAATGAACTCAGCCCAGGATGTCACAGATGCCACGTGACGGAGTTTACTGCATGTATAAATAAGTGAGCACACTAGTCAGTTGTAGCAGAGTGTAAAACCATCATCCTGAGAAAAGGATGTGATCTGACTGGTGTCCAAAAGGGCATTATAAAAGGGTACCAGGTGATGTTAGATGTTCTAGAGCTGCTGTAGAGAAGGTGTACTAAGAATGGACTTCTTGTACACTGAGGGCCTCCCAACGGCATAATATTGGTGCCCCATGCACCATTGTTGCCAAAATTGAACAACGACTTCGGCAAGTGGTACAGAGCAATCACTGTGCCCAGTTAACCTCTAAAATGAACACAGAGCAACAAGGAAAGTGTCAAAAGTCACCATTGAGCGAGCCATCAAAGTCAAGGGTGGTTATACCAGTTATATCAGGTATATCAGGTAGGTGGTTAGTATTAGGTAGCAAATTAACATGTTGGTCAACCTCTAGCATCCACACCAACTCCAGTCTTTCTTGCCTTAAGCTGCAGCTTCAACTATAGGGTGTCTGGTTTGCTTCTTTACCCAAACAACTGTGAATAACTTTAAGACTAATGAAGTAAACAAACCTCAGTCTGTGTGAAAAATACTGATGTTACAACAAGTGCTGAAAATGTCCAGGATGCAGACATAGTGATGGAGACGTGCTTTGTCCGTGGCGTCTTCAGAATCTACTTGTTATGTAGTACATTCACACCATGTATACATCCTCCTGTACTGTGCAAGGATACATTACACACGGATCTGCACAATTATCAGAATGAAATAACCAGCATCCTGTGATCACTGAAGCAGTGATGGAGACGGCTGGATGGGCGCCGGCCTCCACTCCTACAGCCACACATGCTAGTCATCAAAAATTAACACCCATCTACCTGCACTGTAATTATACATGTCAGCCTTTTTCACACAGACTGAGATCTATTTAAAAAGAATTTCATCACCAGATCTTCATTAGTATTGAAGTTATTCACGGATGTGTGGTAAAGAAGCAAAACGGGACACCCTGCAGAAACACATTCATTTTTCTGCATTCTCTGCACTCTACTGCACAGCAGTTGGTAACTATGATGCTCTTAGAGCTCATTTAAATGTAAATTGACCAACGTCAACCTCATCAATAAAAGTGGAAAATCAAAATTTGCTTGGATGAAAAATGGTCGTTCTGAAACTTAAAAGGAACAAAAAATGCTGTTGCTTCTGCCAGAAGCTGTCATTACTCATTTAGTAAACCTGTTACAGTAACTTTTACAGGCCAGTAAGATGGATTCGAACATCCTCAGTGTGGCGGTAACCGCATGAAACTTCTGTGCATGCCAACTGATAATAAAAGACATTTAATGAAACTGAACATCTGGCTGATGTTGCTGGAGAGAGATCCATGGACCAGGTGCACTAGTCAGCAAGTTTAAATGAATATTCTATGATCAGAGGTGTTGAGTATCGGCCAACAACAACCCAATCATAGCTTTGTGTTTCATACACAATACAGTCATGTTTTACTATAAATAAGCTTCAAATAATATTAAACTGTTATAAAAGATGGCTTTTTACATTACATCTCATCATGGACCAGACAAGCCATGTGTGACAAAGGGTGTTCACAAACATTTGGACATAGCGTGTATAATGAATACTTGGACCACTGCAATGTGCCTGGATCACATCATCACTACTGAAAATAGTGTAAAATCATATTATTATACACCTGTAATAACAATATATTATCTACCTGAACATACATGTAAACACTCTCAGTGGTCATAAAGCTGTTCCACATACCTGTCGTCCACACCTGGTAACACGTGGTTGCACTATATTGCAGAAAATGGGTTCAGTTGCAGTGAAATTGCATTAGACCCGATTCCAATACACCTGAGTTCAACTGGAAATGTCCCAACAAATGGAACAACAGAGACTAAAAAAATCCCACAGCAGCTTGACTAGCTGGAGGGCACTCAGGCGAGCACAGGAGGAGCTGCTGTAACCAGCCAGCGTCTGCTAGCATGTAAACTTAGCCCGTCCCAGGAGAAAAACCTGACAACTACTGTTAGATCACACACAGCCACAAAAGACTGGGATTCTAATGACAAACACACACAAACAGCCCATTTGCCCTTGTTCTGAGACAATGACACAGGCTGAAATAACTATAATTACACTTAAAGTTCATCTTATTTTAACCTTGTCATATGTTAGCATCAGTTACAACTCAAGTCAACGTTACAGGTTTTTTTAAATTGACCTTAACACCACAGAAAATCTATGGTATTGTGAAGAGGAAGATGTGATACGTCAGACCCAACAATTCAGAAGAGCTGAAGGCCACTATCAGAGCAACCTTGGCTCTCCTAACACCTGAGAAGTGCCACAGACTGATCGACTCCATGCCACACCGTATGCTGCAGTAATCCAGGCCAAAAAAGCCCCAACTAAATCCTGAGAGCTGTACATGTTCATACTTTTCAGTTGGCCAACATTTCTAAAAATCCTGTTTTTGTATTGGTCTTAAGTAATATTTTAATTTTCTGAGATAATGAATTTGGGATTTTCATTAGTTGTCATTTATAATCATCAAAATTAAAAGAAATAAACATCTGAAATATATCAGTCCGTGTGCAATGAATGAATATAATATACAAGTTTCACTTTTTGAATGGAATTACTGACATAAATCAACTTTTTCATGATATTCTCATTTTATGACCAGCACCTGTAAATGCTTAAAAGTGTGGCAACCTGAAGGTGAGTGATAAATTATATAAAAATATATATATTATAATATAATAAATAGTATAATAAATTATATAATAAATAATAAGAGTGATATCAGCCTTCTAAGTGTTCCATTATACCAAATGAACGGACTTGCCTGTGCCTCATCCATTAATTTTGAATAATGGGACGCCTTGGTGATTAGTATCCATTACATCATGGCAGAAGGGATGTTCTGAGTAAGTATTCATGATGAACTTATGAAGTTATAACATACAATCATATGTATAACCTTGCCTTACATACACAACCCTACATTTTAGACATCTCACTGAGGTTCACTTGTGATGTTTGTGGCTTTATTTACCACAGCTGTAATCGCCAAGCTCTGCTAATCCCTTAGAATTAAATATGCTGTGTTTTTCAGTAACACCTCGTCCAAATAGCAAGTGTTGCGTCGCAAAGCCTTCAGGCTGTCTACACTGAAAACGACAAGTCCACAGTCCTTTCACAAAATATACAAACTCCGAACCTACTTTGCTGGCAGTGAAACGCAGCGTGACACATCAAAAATAGAGAGGGGACGTCTGTCAAAAACGGTGCACTGCAACACTCACACCTGGTATTCAGCTCTAAAGATAAGCAGCACGTTTGGATTTTGCCATTGACACTCATTTTGAGCATGTAGTAAGCTTATTATAAGACCATTTAAAGTATGAATAGACATGTCTTAGTTGTTTTAAGTATATTCATTAAGATAATTCTCAACGTACTGGCAGATAACTGTTTATTTATGACATTAATTTATTTATGACATTTTTATCTTGAAGAAAAGCTAAATTATCTGCACATATAATGATTTAACACAATTAGGAAAGTCATATTTTGAGTTAATTAGTCTTATAAGTTTACAAAATAAGAAATATTAGACATTTAGACGATTTCACTTGTTAACGTATCATTTTTCCAGTGAAAGCAATGAATTAAAAAGATCTTTTCTAGCTTACTTTCCATATACTGTGTCATGCAAAAGTTTGGATGCCCCTGGTCAAACTCTCTCCTGATGAAAAGCTAAGTGAGCAAAAGATGACCAGATTCCCAAAAAGCATATATTTAAAGATTTCAAATATTTTAAGCAAGACTAATATTTAATATATTAAGCAAGATTGCCATATTTCAAAATATTTCAAAAGACAAAAAAAAAATGCCTGAAGAAAAAAAAAAAAGATTATTTGGCTGTCCAGTATGCACTACTCTTTTTCCATCTTTCTGCTGATTTTTCATGATTTAAGTTTAAGTTGTGGAACAGCTCTGAATGGACCAATCAGTAGACGCCTGAGCCAGTGGACATTGCAATGTGTGAGTGATGGGGAGAGAGAGTGCCATCTACCTGCCCAGAGAGAGCTCTGCAAATTTTTGCTCTCTTGGGCCCCGTCTGTTGATGGCAAACAGCATGACCAGGATTCAAACTCACAATCCTCTGGTCATAGTGTCAGTGTCTTAACCTGCTGAGCCACTCAGGCCATTGTATAAGTAATTCTCTTTGAAGGTTTTTCTTGGTTTGTTTGAACTGCTACCATTCAAACAACAAATTTCTTGTGGTTTCCAAACTTTTGCATGGTGGCCGTTTCCATTTTTTCACTCTAAAATTGCACAAAAAAACTAATACACTCATAATGTTTAAGAATGGTTCACCTTTAAGTATTTTGTAGACCAGTTCACCTTCTACTCACATTACGTTTCAGACATTTTAACCAGGAGCGCCCAAACTTTTGCGTGCCACTGTATGGATTAAATGGTATGGAGAGTGAATGTTGACTTAAACAAAATTTACATATTACACCCAAGTTTTCAGTGATGAGGGCTTTTTAAGTGTTTGCACTTAGGTGGGCTTTAACATGCAACATGCAATTTTGGTTGCTTGAAATGAAAATTTCTAATTAACCTGATGAGCCACTAATGAGAAAGAATAATTACAAAAAAATACAAAGCACTACAAAATTCAGCAACAATGTAAGCATACAAGTAAGGAAACTGATAATGAGGCTGAGTTAGTAATCCCATACTGCCCCCTGCAGGCCTAAAGCCTCAGTGCAGTCTTCTAAGTCCTGTGTCATGAGATGGTTATGACTTTACACAGGGTGAACATATAAGAAAATCAGTGTTTTCATGAATAAAGACATCCACAGCCTGATTACTTACAAATCTGACCTTCTCAAGAAAGACTGGTTAGTGTGAACCATCTTTCAGAACATCTCAGAATGAATATCATATACAGTGCCTTGTGAAAGCATTCAACCCCCTTTGCCAGTTTGTTACATTACAACGTGTATTTAAATGTTTTTTATATGAATTGTATGTGATGCATCACCACAATATAGTTTGTGAAGTGAAATGAGAAAAAAATATAAAAAAACTGAAAACTGGCATATGCATAAGTATCCCTTTGCTATGAAGCCTCTAAAATGTTACCAATTAAGATGTGGCAAGCTCATGGAGACTTGCTGCAAAATGCAGCTCTACGAAGTACTGACTCTAGGTGCATAACTAGTTATGCACACTGACATTTTCTGTTATTTATTTTTTGTTTAGTTCACAATAAAAACAAAATGAGATGTTCAAAGTTGTAGCCATGTAAATTAAATGATGCAAACCCTGAAATAATCCCTATTAAGGGATGGCGCATGGCAAACGTGTATAAATCGACATTATGGAAGTATGAATACAACAATAACAACAAAGAGAACATAATATAAGGAAAGATAGCCTGAAAAGGAGGGGAGAGAGAGAGAGAGAGAGAGAAGGAGAGAGAGAGAGAGAGAGAGAGACATACAGACAGACGGTGAAGACAAAACAGTCACTAGCTAATATGCCAGATACACTCATAGTTCTTTTGCCATTTGCTTCAAATGTGTGCCAGACATATATTTTGGGCTAGTTTAAGCTTCTGAAGGGCAGGTTTTAGACTGACTTTGGGCTGGATATTTTTGTTGGACCTGGCAACCCTGACACAGAAGAAATTTACCCCAAGTTACACCCACTGAGTGCAATGCCGTTCCCACTTGAGGTGAGTAAAAATATATTCCACAGTAGCCGTGTGTTAATAAGCATGCATGTGCAGGTACACATGCTTCAAATATCAATAATGCGCATTAATTCTGTCACTACCCTGCTTTTGCGCACCACTTTCTTACATGCGTTTTTCTTGTTAACAGAGTACACACCGCTGTGCACAGCGCACACACTGCACACGCAGTCAGCTGATCTCATCTGATGCAGATTTGCTCCTTGATCAAGTGACATTTGTCCGGATTTTTGGCACGAGTGGCGTCAGATCAGCACCGCAGCTGGATGGCCTGATTTACATACCCAGCGCAGCTGATACTCACCAGAATAATTTACTAAAATTATATGCACTCCTGTTATTAAGTCCAGTTCAGTCTGTTAATGTTTAACCGTTTCAAACGAATGTTAACAGGTGTGTTGCTAAGCCTAATAACTTAAATAACAAGCTTGAAATGTACCCGTCCCATTTTCCCCTTTATTGTTTTTTCTCTGTGCTGTAAATCTTCTGTAGAAGAAATCTGAGGCTGCTGTTCTGAGAATGAGCTACCAAAGCTTTTTCTGAATAAATCAATAAAGATCCATTTATGGAAACTGTGATGAAGGCAGTTTTGTCTTTAATTATATTTAACAATGTAACACATTTGACCACTTTTAATTGATTTTTCTAACTTTAATACACTAAAGTTAAGGCTGTATACCTCATTTCTAGTAAGTGGCCCAGCCCCTCCTATATTTTTATGTGTGTGGCCCTCAGTGAAAAAAGTTTGGACACTCCTGACTTAAAGACTATTCAGACTATTACTATTTTAGTAATAAATGCAGAGATCACTGACATTTCAAAGGGTTTACTTACTTTTTCTTGCAACGTCTGGCCTTCTATAAACAAACAGACTTTTTAATACAAACTCAAACACACACACACACACAC
>BRDA01085702.1:3116-15729 GCA_036984385.1 Crenuchus spilurus
CCTACCTACATATATTGTCTACCTACCTACCTACTTACATCCATCTTCTATCAATTCATCCATCCATCCATCTGTTATATACATCCATCCATCCATCCATCTTCTATCAATTCATCCATCCATCCATACATCTGTTACATACATCCATCCATCCATTAATCCATCTTCTATCAATTCATCCATCCATCCATCTGTTATATACATCCATCCATCCATCCATCTTCTGTCAGTTCATCCATCCTTCCACCCATTCACCCATGCATCAATCTGTACATAAATATATCTATCCTTCCATCTATCTATCAATACATCCATCAATTTATTCATTAATTTATCCATCAATCCATCATCCATTCATAAATACATTCATCCATCCATCCATTCATCCACCAATGCATCCATCCACCACTCTACCTTACATCACTAATATTGCTCTGACACTGTGTTTCTAATGCAGATCTATTAACGTTCTATTATTAATGAACAGATTAATTAATGAAGCAGTTTGATGAGGTAAAGACAGACCACCGCAGAGGACGAGCTGCTCCTGTGTGCATTAAGGCCATTAAAGCCTGAGTCACATCTACTGTTAGGACATGACTGTGTGTGAGATGAGTTGGTACTCTTTTCTTCTTCATTTCTCTATCCATCCTTCTGCACAGATGTGAGACGTTTCCTCTCCGCTGTGTCCGGACCGCTGAGCAGATGGGTGCTGCTCTGTCAATGCTGCTAAAATCGGAGCTGAGCACAAACATCCGGATGTGTTTATCAAAAGGATTCAAATTATGTGCGTAGAAAAAGCTGCGGCCTGTAGTGCCACGGGCACGTCAGCCGGCTGGAGGCTCACGTCCGCTCCCACCTCTCAGCTGGCACCAGACAATAGCAGGCTGGCACAGCAGGGGCCCGCGAGGGGCCACACTGAACAACAGCTCCGCCAGTTAATGATCCGCTTTTCTGTGACAGGGGGCACTTAGTGACGCAACCCTCACCCACATTACAGAATGTAGCTTTCACCACGGTGACTAAACGTGGCATCTCATGGCACACACACACACACACACACAGCTGGGCAGAGCGGTAATATCAGGGATTTAAGTTGAACTGACCTTGATGTTCTTTCATAACATGGTTGACATGCTTGGACAGAACACAACTGAATGTGATACACAAGCCAAAACATTATGTCCAAGAAAAGTAGGCACAGAATCAGCACCCTCAGCTGGTGTGCAGGGTAGGGTAGCGGTGATGAGGAGAAGTGAGCTGATGTGAAGCCCTGAATGACTTCGGTGAGGTCCAGACTGAATCAGACATGGCAAAGCCAGTACCTACCAGCACTGACCTCCAGACCTCAATCTGAGCATCAGTGGCATATGTTGGACTGCTGCCAGGTGCCAGGGCACCTTCAAAGGTCTTGTAAGGTTCATGACTTGGTGGGTCAGAGCTGAGAATCAACAGCATATTAAGTGTACAGTGGCATGCAAAAGTTTGGGCACCCCTGGTCAAAATGACAGTTACTTGAGTGCCTTGCAAAAGTATAGAAACCCTAGAAGATTTGAGCCCTTAGATAACTTATTTAATCTGTCTGTCATCGTTAGGAAAGGCCGGGAGATGCTTTATAAATACCCAGACTCCTCTAACCTTGTCCAAAAAACATCAGCCATGGGTTCTTCTAAGCATCTGCATAGCACTCTGGAAATGAAAAAGTTTGAGGCCCACAAAGCAGGAGAAGGCTATAAGAAGATAGTAAAGGGTTTTCAGGTTGCCAGTTCCTCAGTTTAAAGTGTAATTAAGTAGTGGCAGCTAACAGGAACATGATGCACATGGTCAGTGTGTATTGCTTTCTTGGACAGCATGTACAGACACTGGACACAGGACATCTGGTTATATTTGAAAGCAGTGACTTTACTCACACCTGCTTTAAAAAGTCATTTCCACAAGCGCTGCCAGGCTGAAAAGGTTTTGCTGAATAACGGGTTGAGCGACAGAAGGCTGCTCAGAGAGTGTGTTTGAATGGCTGCCGGAAGGCCTGGGCTCAGTTGGTGTGTTGTGACAGCCGTGTCACTTACGCTGCGCTGACGGTGTTTGTGTGGATTGGAGCTGAGCGGTGATGAGTGCTCTTCTCTGTGTGTGTGTTGTACTTGACGTTTGAGAATCAGGACCTGAGGCTCAGTGAGCTGAATTCTGAGTCGTGTTTACTGCAGCAGACAGAACACTGTGGTAGGTGGTGTGTTATGGGTTGTGAAGTGATGAGGATTCCACAGGCACAGAGCAAGACCAAGGTCACAGATGTAGTTTTGGTGGCAGTGTCGGCGGGAAACTTTGCGTAACCATTAAAAGGGTTTAGAATTCTGGGGACCCGAGTGGTTCAGCAGGCTAAGACGCTGACGCTATGATCAGAGGATTGTGAATTTGAATCCAGGTAATGCTGTTCGCCGTCGACAGCCAAGGCAAAAACTGCTTGGGCTCTCTCTGGGCAGGTAGATGGCGCTCTCTCCCCATCACTTTCACACTGGCTCAGGTGTCCACTGATTGGTCCATTGAAACTGGGGATGCTGCGCTTTCCTCCGAGCATGCTGTCTCCCCGGTGACGGTGTAGTTAGAAAAGAGGCGGCGGCCACATCACACGCATCGGAGGAGGCTTGTGCTCGTCTTCACCCTCCTAGAGTCAGGGACAGTGCAAAGTGATGAGGAGAGTCGCGAGTGGATGGGATGAGTTAACTGGCTACTGCTACACTGGGAAAAAAATAAAATAAAATAAAATAAAAATGATGAACATCTGCTGGTTCACAGTTAGTGATGAATCAGATCAGGTCACTCGGTACACACACTCCATCTTTTCTGTTTACATTTGACTGAATATTTAAAAGCCTGGACACATTCACCCTCATTTTAGTGCTTTGGAGGCATTTCAGAGTTTTTTCAGTGCTGTGCATGATGTTTTATATACGTGTGTCAGTGGATGGTTTCTGATTTGTAACAGATACATTTTCATGTTTTTCTTGTCTGCACACAGCCGCACTCCTACACACTAATGCGTTTCAGGTTAACAGCACATCCCTGCTTTTAGCTAATGACCACTAATGGGGTGTCCACACTGAGCCGCTCTGCGCTCCTTCACAAAAAAATATTCACACCACTAATTAATCAGGGCGGCGTCTGAATGCCCACCTCTCTGTTATTATTACAGCTTAATTGGTGCAACAGTAAGTACAGCAGAGACGGTGGACTGGTCTTATATTGACTGACCTACTTTTCCTGAGTAACATCATGTTCTATACGTCCATTCTTTTGTCTAATTGGACCAGATTTCTGTTAGAGATGCTGTCCACATGTTTGAGTCCTACACTGATTCATTTGAGCCAAAATATTAAGACTACATTCACAAACTGGGTCCGATCCAATCACGGTCTCTGAGATCAACCACTTTGGAGAGCTCAGGTCCAAAACACTTGACTCTGGACCTGAACGCCTTCATTACCTGACCAGGTGACTGAGTTAAGGTTGGCACAAAACTCTACAAGGTGGTAAATCTCCAGGACCAGGATTGGGCACCTGGGCATGCTCAGTGTACGATGAAGACGTCAAAACTCAACACATCACTTAACAGCTCTTCTCTTTGCTCTTCAGTCTTTTAACCCTGTGTGTGTGGTACCCTCGGCAGCAGTCGTCTGAGCGCGTCGGCCTGTATGAAGCACAGCTGGCTGAATGACCTGCAGGAGAAGGCGAAGAGGCACCGGGTTCGACTCAAATCCCAACTGAGACTACAAAGCTACCTAGCAGCTCATCGGCAGTGGAAGGTACACAGTCCAGCCTTCATCTGCTGATGCTCTTACACTCTTATAAACAGTTTATGTGGCACAGCTATCATATAGGTGCACTGACTGAGATACACTCGCATCAGCACCACACACATCACTGCTGATGGACCACCACCCAAATATTATCTGCCCAGCATGCCTGCCAACTTTAGGCTGTGAAAAAATATATTCAGCAAAGGTGTAGTGACGGGTAACGCACATCAGTCAGTCACTTGTGCATGCTTAAGTCTGGGTTGGGTTGCCAGATACCATGACAAATATCCCTCACAGAAATACCGGTTTAATTTCTATCACTACAAAATCAAAAGATGAACAGGAGACATTACCCATCAGGAAGAGGGTTAATAATAGGGCGACTGGCATGAAAATTCACAGACTGGCAGGTAAGGGTGGCACAGCTGGTCCCTTTCCATTGATGAATGATGATGATGTTTCTACACTCTTAAAAACATGGTTCTTCAAGGGTTCTTTAGTAAAGGAACTGGTGATATACAGAAGCATGAACACTCAAAGAACCAGGGTTCCCTGCATGCTGAAATGGTTCTTCATATTAATGAAGAATGTGTTGTAGGTGGTTCTATATAGAAGCTTTTTGATAAACGTTCCATGTAGCCCCGAAAAGGGTTCTGCTTTTGTTACGGTGTCAAAGTTAATAATAGAGGAACCCGTTTTGCTGCTATATAGAACCATCTCCAGCCCTTTATCAGTATGAGAACCCTGTAATCATGCAATGGGTTCTTTGAGTATCTACGGTTCTATATATAAAAAAGTTCGTTAGTAAAGAACCCTTGAAGAACCATCTTTTTAAGAGTGTATAGACCCATGACTTGATGAAGAATGTGTTGTAGATGGTTCTATGTTGAAGATTTTGGAAAAAAAGGTTCTTTATAGCACCAGAAAGGGTTCTGCTGTTTACAAGCTTGACATTGTGATACCTTTTTTGAAAAGTCGTCTGTCTGAAGAACCCTTTCACCATGCAGAGAACCCTGTAAGCATTTATTTATTAAAGAACTCTTGAAGAGCCACCAGCTGAGAACCGTACGTCAGTTCACTGCTGTTGATGTTTTACAGAAACACTTCTACGTGGTGGCGGCAGCCAATCGACTGAAGAGGTTCCAGAAGAACAGGTCCGTTAACTCTCTGTAAAGCCTGAGGAAAGCGGACCGTCTGAGCGAAGAGCTGGACCTTCTCTCCGTCTCTGACATCATCCTCACTGAGCGATGGGTCTGTAGTGGATCTGAAGGCTACTGGATGACCAGCAGGTCTGCAGAATGACCCAAGAGGAGGCTTTTCATTATTTCTTTTGTTTGTTGGACTAGTTAGCGAGGGCATTCAGAAACATGCAAATGAAGTGTCGGGGTGGCACGGTGGCTGCCTCTCACTGGGTCACAGGTCTGAGTCCCCGTCCTGATGGAGTTCTGTGTTCTCCTCGTGTCTGTGGGGTTTCCTCCCAGTCAGGTGAATTGGGTACTCTAAATTGTCCTTGTGTGTGCGCCCAGCGATGGATTGGCACCCTGCCCTGGGTTTAGCTAAGCTAGTTAATGCCCTGCCCTGTGCCCAGTGTAGGTGTAGAGGACTCATTGTGTCTCTGACCATGTATCAAAGTTTACCTCCCAGCCAGCACACTTAATGGGGTCCACCTGGGTTGAACTTGGGTTGGGGGTATTAGTGGGACTCTCTATATGTCACACAGTGGTGGGTCCAGTGTACAGAGCAAACGGGCCCCATGCTGGTCCCATCTTTAACCCTGAAGAGCATCCAGCATTGAACTTGTAGCTGTACTCAGCTGGGCCCTTACAGATGTGCTGGCTGGGGGTCATTTATTCGGAGGCTGATACACAACAGAATAAAACCACAAATCTGCTGAGCGGTCCACTTAGGAAGGCGTGGACGTGCTGCTGTACAGACCGAGTCGGGTTAAACTGTGTTAAAGTGATCCTCCCTTCTGTGAAGGCTTGTTTTTTTGGGCTCTTTTGCCTCTTCCCGATACCCCGACCCTCGTGCTGCTGTAAACATTAAGAGATCCAGACTTAGAGTTTATGTTATAAATGCATGCAGACACAGACATGTTTGGCATTCTGAGTCTTTATGAGAAATGTACAGATGATAAGAGCAGCCGAGGGACGCGAGCGCGAGGATACAACGACTGTGACAGAACTCTCAGCTGGGGCTCGTTTTAAAGACTCCTTCTGTCCTGGAAAGTGTGCAGAAATCATCTTTTAGGACTAATCTAGGCTCCAGATTGAGAACCTTTATACACTTTTATGGGCCAAATACTTTGAGACTATATGTAAATGATCTCTGTCCTGATTGGCTGTCCTGTATTGGGTCTCCTTCACACACTCTTTATAGGCTCAACATGAATGAGACAGAGCTGTAGTTCCACTCATATAGGTGCACTCAGGACCCCCCACAGAGCAGGTGGTGAAAGCATTCTCAGTGACACTGATGTGGTGGTGGTGTGTTAGAGCTGCTGTGTCACTCACTGTCCTCTATTAGACACACCCACGTTGTTGGTCTTGTAGATGTAAAGTCAGAGACAGCAGCTCAGCACAGTGTGTGTTGGTCCTCTGGTCCTGATGCTGTTGTCTGTAGTGAGACTGAGATGTTTATAAACATCAGCAGCTCCGACACACACTAACACACCACCACCACGTCAGTGTCACTGAGAATGATCCACGTTAGATCAGCCACATCACAGCAGTTACTTTGTCGAAGCTCTTACTGATCTGCACACCAGCTGAAATCAGAACATTAGTAATTGTAGCAGAAATGGATGCACGTACATCAACAGTGTAAAAACGACAAACGTGGATGTAAATTTGATGTTTATTAAAATAATGTAGAAATACAATCACTTCACTGTGCAGCTGGATTTTCTTCAGGTTCACACACGGATGAGACACGTGAGAGTAAACTGTGCACCGAGTCGTCACATTTCAGAGGTAATTGATTGAAATGACAGTTAATTGTAATGAGAGCTTCTTTAAAAGCCCCTCCACTCTGCACCGGTCCTGCAGCGCCGTCCTGCAGCAACAATGCAGTAATCAGGCTTTTAATCAAAAACATAACCCAGACACTCTTCTGTGATGCCTTAAACAGCACTTCAGAGAAGCTGACGGACAAAGAAGTGACCACTTCAAGGCCAATTAAAGAAAAAACTGAGAAAATAAAATAAATAAAAACAGTGTGTGTGCGCTCATGAATCCGCTGCCTTGGCCCGGAGCGCGTTCTCCAGGATTCTTCTCTTCCACTCCTCGTAATTCTGTTTGGCATCCTCCTCAGCATCTTCTCCTCCCGGCTGCTGATGCTGCTCCCTCTGTTGCTTAGGAGATGTTGGCAACCCTTCATCTGAGAGAGCAGAAAGAGTTCAATTTACCGCCTCATTCCAAAGATCCTTCTGCCAGATAATACAGCGAGACCGGATAAACACCGTCTCTCCGTGGAAAGGATCACACTTTGTCAAGCTGAAAGGGACCTGCAGCGAAGAACCTTTGTCAGTGTAATTCAGTGCCAGCTCCATCTCTGACTACATCTTCCAAACTAAAAGGCAGTTATCTACAGTCTCTCTCAATCAATCAATCATAAATACTGGAATAAATGCAAAGCTTATTTATAGGAATTTAAAATCTCTCAAACGGTTAGATCAGCCCTACACACTTCTGTATCACTCAGATACACACTCACATCCAAAAACGAGAATTTTATGATGGTTAACTTGTGTTCATAATTTAATTGAAAAGGTTTTATATTAATTACACAAAGTGACTTACAGGTGTTAGACAATGAAACTGAAACACTGTCATGTTAGTGTGGGAGGTTTCATGGCTAAACTGGACCAGTCTGGTGGTTCATTAATGTCACATTGCACCAGTAAGAGCAGAGTGTGAAGGTTCAGTTAGCAGGTAAGAGCACAGTTATATAGTATATTACAATGCACACAACATTATGGTGACATACCAGAGTTCAAAAGAGGACAAATTGTTGCTGCACGTCTTGCTGGCGCATCTGTGACCAAGACAGCAAGTCTTTGTGTCTAAATACTATTGAGCCACTTTGGGGTGTTTTGGAGGAGCGAGTCAGGAAACGTTTTCCTCCACCAGCATCACGTAGTGACCTGACCACTATCCTGCAAGAAGAATGGCTTAAAATCCCTCTGACCACTGTGCAGGACTTGTACATGTCATTCCCAAGACAAATTGACCCTGTATTGGCTGTAAAAGGAGGCCCAACACCCACTAATCAATTATTGTGGTCTAAAACCAGCTGTTTCAGTTTTATTGTCTAAATCCTGTATTTCACATTGTTTTAATGTCTTACTACGGACTGTGACTGAGCTCTCCACACCTGAAGCACATACAGCAGGTTACTCAAAGGCTTTATGGTGTTTTAGGGATGATCAACAAAAGGGGAGGAGCCACATTATTAAATTATATTGTCTCTTAGAGCAGAAACTGTGAGTGACCTCCTGCAGTACTGCTCTCCAGAACCGACACACATGAGCACATGTTACTGTCAGTGGGATGTTTGGAATTTCTAATGTTCTATAGACCTTCAGCTTGGTGGAAATTTCTTAAGTGGACCTCTAAGGTACATATTAAAGTACCCCGGCCATCAGCGGCAGCTGGCCTATAGAGGGCACTAGGGTGCCACCCTTCATGATAGAAATACTTTATTTTCATGTTAAAATAATGAATATCTACAGATTTTAAGTCTGTCTCTGCTAAACATGCACAATAACATGTAATATCAAATATTTTTGGGGGAAAATAAGCTTCCTGGCCCTTCTGAGGCAACAGAAATATCAACCAGTCAGAGAAGCAGCAGCCAATCACTGACCTGCTGACACAACATAAATTTAGCCAATCAGCATCCTCCAATCTTCATTTCAGGCCCCCAGCAGAGTGTGTCAGTGGTTTTAGGAGCGTCTGACGTTGCTGATGTAATACATGTGTGTAGAAATGCTCATATTTAGTCTTAACAGTGTTTTTGCTCATTTGATTGTAGATGTTAGTGACTCAGCTGCTAATCTAATGACACATACTGTACTTTCTGTCTTTACACATTTACATATTAGTCTTTAATGACCATTAAATAGTGACGTCATCACAGAAGGTCACTATCTGAGCAACCTGGGCTTCAACAACATCTCAGCTGATAACCTCCATACCACCCTGCAGGGACGGGGTAAAGGACCCCTAACCAAGCACTGAGTGCACAGAGGTGTGACGTGTGCACGGCACATCCTTTTCTGTTTACAAAATGTTCTAATAACTTGAAACACAAAAGACTGAAATGTCACTTCACATGTGATTAAATATCAACCACAAGCCGCCTGCTGATCACTGCTGTCGTCAAGTTTATAAGAACTTCCACCAAACCGATAATCTGCCGATTAGCCCTGAAAGAACAGGCTCCTCACTGCTGATCCTCTTCAGCCGGCGCTTTATTATACTTCCCAGCAGATCCGCTTTAATGAACCTGGTGTTTCTCACATCATCACCGCTTTCTTACCTTCTTCTCTCTCTCTTAGCATCTCAGTGAGAGTCTTCCGTCTTTTCTGTGCTGTTCCGATTGGTCCTTTCACAGAAGGGGCGTCGCCTAAGACAGAGATGAACATGTAACCCATTCATGCACTGCCAAAAAAAATTACACATTTTAGTCCACATAATTCTGGATTCATCCATGCAGCAAGAATTATAAAGTCATGCCAGAACATTACAACCACCCCTGGGACATCAAAGATGCCACTGCGCATTTAAATAAGTGAGCACCAGGCAGGTGTTATCAGAGTGTAAAACCATCATCATGGACAGAAGACGTGATGTGACTGATGCTGATGATAATAGTGAACCTCTGAAGCATGGTGGAGGTAGTATCTCAGACACCACTGACTTCTTAAGATTAAGAGCTGCTACTGAGAATGGACATCTCATACATCGAGTGTCTCCCAAAGGTCCATCAATGCCAGCAGGAAACGACTCCGGTGAGTGGTACAGAGCAATCGATGCTCCACAGTGGACCAGTTAACCTCGATAATAAACTCTGGAGCAACGAGGACAATGTCAGGGATCACCCCTTAGTGTACAGTCTGACGTCTGGACCGGTGAAGGATATGCATGATTATGGTGCCAATGTTAACCACACCAGTTTGCAGAAGAGTACCATAATAGGGCACTGGAGGATGGCAAAAACGCTGCCTTCTTGGAATCCAGGCTAGTGCTGCATAAATTGGACAGATGGTGGCATAAATGCTGCCAAACACGACAACTGCCTCCAAGAGACAACTGTGGGCCAAGTACAGGGTGGTGGATGTTCTCCTGGCATGATCCTGGACCAGTAATATGATGTGCCAACAGGTACATGGTAGTCCTAGCAGAGCACCCGTACAGTGTCTTCCCTGATGGTTATGATACCCATCAACAGGATAATGCCCAACCTCATCTCACAACGGCTGTGCCTGAATGGTTTCAAGAGTAATACAGGCCATGTCTCACTAGTGGCATCCTAGCCAGAGGTGCTTATAATATTCTAATACGATGGTGTATATTTACAGTAATATGAGATGCTGGATTTCATGAGCTGTGACTAGAGTAGCCCGAGTTAAACCCTATAAAGCCAACTGTGTCATATCTGATACAGGTCTTCTGTCCCCTGCTGGGCTGTTCATGGTCACACACACACACACACACACACACACACACACACACACACACACACACACACACACACACACACTTTAGAGTTAAGAGTTTTGGCTTTAGTGTTAAAGGTGTGTTACACAAACCTTCAGCAGCTTCCCCGGATACGAGCTGATGCACAAATGATGGAAAGCACACAGAACAGAGCTAATTGTTCAGTGTCTATGGTAACCACACAGAGATGATGGCGTGACGTTTCTGATGTATGTAACGTGTTTACGCCGCCTTCGCTTAGCGCATCTATATCATCAAATCTGCCTGGCACTGCTCACGGCAGCTTACACCCCCCTTAATCAGCTCTTCTGAAGCCTTTTATTACATCACAGGAGAGAAGTAATCAGATTTTTCACACTCACTGCAGATCTCCTGTCCGAACTTCTGAAGCTGAGAGCACAGCCTGTCAAAGACGGCCTTCCTGGCCCCGGACGAGGACGCCAGCTTCCTGTCCGCTTTGATTTTCATGCACCTTCAAAGTAAATGTCAGAACTGATGTTACTCTTTATTTTCTCCACAAAACACCATAAAGCAGAGGAACCAAAGGCCCAGAGACCCAGAGGAGAAGCCTCGAGGGTGATGAAATAAATGACCATGAACATCCTTATTAAACTCAACAAGTTCAGTCTTCCTGAACCAGCAGCTCTCACGACTTACACAGAACCGTGAAGGTCATCAGCATCCTAAAATAGCACCTACCTTGCAGCTGCTCCTGACTTCATGACCAACCTGGCTGCCTCAACTTCAAATAATACATTCACAAACTACATACATGACACTGGACAAAAGTATTGGGACACTAACTCGTGTGGGTCGATTGGTGCCAGAAGTGGGATTACCCTAGGCTTCTACTGCTGGCACAACAAAACTACTGCATGGAGATTATGACTCGATTGGGATTGAATGAGATGATATAGAACACAAGGTTCTCCATAACACTCCACTATTAATAAAACACCACACATGAATTATACAATAACAGAACAGGTTATCACATGTACTGTGAAGTACTCACTTGCAGGCAGTGAAGAGGGCAGCGGTGGTGAACAGAGGCTTTGACAGATCAAGGTCTTGCTGCTGAGCTGCAGGTAAGCTGGCCTTGTACCTGTAATACAGCATTCAGTCTTGTGTTAAATGTTCTTATCTAACATTTCTTTTGAAATCAAGGCTGGTTTGGCTGCAAGAGCCTCTAGTCTCTTGGGATGACTTTACCATAAATGTGGGAACATTGCATTGAGGATTTGATTGCATTTAGCCATGAGAGTATAAATGAGGCCAGGAACTGATGTTGGGTAATTGGTTTGTCAGATAGGTTATGTGAAGATACATGAATAAGAAATTTGAGAATACTTACCGATCAAGGATCTGAGACGCCAGCTTCACTGCTTCCATGCATCCATACTGCACAGCCAGCTCTCTGAGCCCAACAGCGGACTGCAGACCCAGCATACACTCCACAGACTTCAGGCTGCTCTGGTACACTTTCTTATTTAAACCCGAGAGCTTGACGGCAAAATCCTGACGACAAAACTTTAAAACTCAACACCTTGCAGTCTTAAAATACAACTTTACAGCAGTACAGACTGTTTTCACATTATGTCATTATGTTGATATACAATATCTTGATACATCATATAAAATAATGAGATTTTACTAAAAAAAGAGATTGTTTTGGCATTAGAAGTCATATTTAAATGTTTACTTATTATTTTGATATATTAAGAATTAATTTGAGCCCTATCCTGATGGCCTGTAATGCCCTGTGCCAGGTGAGGGGGTAGGAGGCTAACCGAATTAAGCAAATAAAAATTATTGGATGGATGATGAATCGGCAATCGCGCAATCGGCAACATCCGGTTACCATGCTATCAATACTAAGCTAACATTTAATTGATGGCATGCAACACAATAGCTTGCAACAGAAAAGGTTGTGGCCCAACAACTTCGCTCATATTTACATAAAAATAACATATATGAAAAATTTCAATCAGGTTTTAGGCCATAGCATAGTACTGAGACGGCTTTAGTTAAGATAACAAATGACCTCCTTCTCGCCTCTGATCAAGGCTGTGTATCTATACTGGTGCTGCTTGACCTTAG